>BQKZ01008332.1:5505-28331 GCA_036244855.1 Temnopleurus reevesii | reverse complement strand
ACAAGAAGGTTGTAAACCAGTGAAGGACAGTAGTCAATATCCGACCTTGACATACACATAAGTGCACAGTAACATCACTCCGGAGTACTTTTGATTCCTTTCTCACAATGATTTAATCACACAATTTTCAGAGAAAATAGATTATCCCGATACCATTTATGAACTCCGTTCAATACTGAAATGTATCCTGCAAATGTCTATCATCAAGATATTACAGAGTGAAGTAAAACTGTAAAGTTGTACGGAAGCGATGTTCCAAACAATTTCCTTTACATAGTTTTAGAAATGGTGTTTGACACTCTTTATCATTGCTTAGTAGATAAATAAATAGATAAATGAGAAAAGGAATTGGAATTTCTATGAGCTGAAAATTTGATGGAGGTGCAATTCTTTCAAATTTTGTGAGCCTTGCGAAAATTACAGTCTGTATGATTCATATTTAAATAGGTCTGAAGAAACTGTTCAAAACATGAAAATAATGAAAATAACAACATGCAAACATAGCAAACTCTTACCAAAACACCACAATATCTATGCAATAAACATTGGCTTAAACTACAGCATTAATTCTGCTTCAGGCATGCAAAAGAAAGAGCAATTTTGCAAACCTGACGCGAGGCTCGTCGGAATGTTCTGTAACGTCCACTGTGTTGGTGTACTGGTGGTGTTGGTGAGTTGTAGTGCATTGCGGTTATTGAGGTTAGCTAACCCGTTAAGGGTCGGGAGGACGGTGGTGGTGGTGGTGAGACCGGGTATTGAACCTTGATGGTGGTGATGGTGGTGGCCAAGAAGACCTGGTGGTTGAGTGCAGAGAAAAGGGGGTGGGGGTAGCAGGATGGTAGTCCGCAGGCACAGACATTTAGCTGTTTTGAAATTTACATCCTGCTCAAAGCAGGGTCTGCAGTCAGAGACTACATATACTCATGTTTCAATATATGAGCATAAGTGATATCCCACTGCAGACTCTGGATTATGCACCGTGCAAACTTTAATCCAAAACACCAGAGTCTGTACTTGAAGACTAACAGGGTGCCATGAGATATTTCAATATCCCTCACTACAAAATCAAACACAGCATGATCAGATTCACTCAAGCTGACATTGTTTTTATGGGGAGCGTAAGAAAAATCTGCATAGGGTAGGCAAGAAGTGTTAAGACATCAACATAGTGCATGGCATTAACAAACACTGCAAAAAAACTTGAAACAATAAATTTAAAACCAACACAATATCAGAAAATAATTTTTCAAATTTAGACACTTATCTAAAATATTTTTTTTTCCTAACACATTTGTCAATATCTATGTACAGTGAGTGGGTTCAGAGAAATAACCCTGAATTGAATGGAAGTGCTCTTTACCCATCTCAGGTAATTTGCGATGAATTGCATATCTCTTAAGATTTATTTTCCTGAATGCTGAATGACAACCGTCTGTAAGGTGCAAGTGATTATCACACAGAAAACATACTACATTACACACCAATGACATAACAATCCATGCCTAGGCATGACAAAATAATCCATTTTAAGATATTTCCTCCTTGCAAAATGATGGAATGGTCCTTACCGACAGGTGGGCATGTTCCATTCTTGCCTATGGATAGATGGGAATTGACAAAACAATTCATCTTAAGATATTTCCCCCATTGCAAACTAATGGAATGGTCCTTACCGACAGTGCCCATGTTGTACCCATGAACCGGTAGGCACGTTCCATTCATTCCTAGGGATGGATTTGCGTTGACAGCACAACTCTCACACTCCTGGCCCAGAAGTATCTGCCTAGCTCGATACATGTTTGGTGCATTCCTCTCAATGCTTTTTACAATCACAGACTGCAAGAAAAACAAATAAAAAGAAAATTAAAATTCATCAATTGGATTACAAAATTATTGAAAATGTGTATTACTGCAATAAATTAACTTTCGTAGTGATTCAAATTTATGCATGTTGTTCAAGACTTAAGAAATGTGGTAATACGTTTAATCCAGTTTGACTTACAAGCATTTTTGGTTCTAAGGGAAAGTTATGTGCAAAAGTTGCAATTGATTGGAACGTGCAAATCAAAATCATTGCTTCATGCACATCTTAAAGTTGCAGTTGATTTGCAGTTGATTTTGAACAACATCCCCTATGTCTGGTAAGCATTTACTTGGGGAGTTTTCCAATTTGTTTTTAATTGTGAACAACAATTTATTAATCTTCACTATACTAAAATATGAAGAATCCTGCAAGAATAAAAAAATTTGATTTCCCTGTTCCCCCTGAAAAATATGATTGCCAAAAAAATACTGCTTTTCTACTGAAATTTGTGCATTTTATGTCACTTGATACGGATAAATACCATGTTTCAAGTGACCATAAGTATGAGAGACCAATAAAAGTGAACCAAATTTCGAGAAAACCATTATAGATCATTCTATCGATCTACATTTCAATCCTTTCTATTGTATCGGTTCCCAAGAATGTTGTACAAAAGGGGTTGTTTACACAAGCGCCTTCTCTCCCTACACACAGAGCCAACATACCACCACATCCTCAGTCATATTTGCATTGGAAGAAAGGAATTTGTGTTGTGACCAAGGCTTAGCAGATTCATTTACTTTAAAATCCTCATGACATGTGTAAATAGGTTGGCTCTTGTGAACCAAATGTCTGTCTTGTTTGAGATTCCTGTATTTAAATGTATACATAATGGAAAATATGAATTTTTTAAAGCAAGAATGTTTCGTAAAAGGAGCCAATTTTGCATGAAATCCTCACAAACATTTCAACCAAATATTACATATACAATACATCAAACATGCGAGGGGAAAGAGTTTTGCTTGTGATGTTCTTTCTTGAATCATGATCCATCAGGAAATTCATGGAAACTATAAGGTCATAAAAAATCTAGTCTCACAATAATTTATGAAGAAGAGTTGTTGGTGTAATAACTTGTGTTAGACATACAACATTGCTTGAAATTAACAGAAAGAAAAACATTCACTTTACCTTATTTGGCTGTTTAGGTTTTGGTTTGATGCTAATGAAGATGTCCAATTGTTCCATCAGCTGAGCTAGTTTGGTGGTATGGACCTCCACCTCCTCCCTCATATCAAATATCAACACCAGCGGAAGACATCCCTGTTGTCATGACAACGGAAGATTAAATAATATTAGTGGAATGTTTCAGAGATGAAAATATGTAAAAAGGAACACATGAATATGGAAACACTATTAATGGGAGCCTGTGGCAGGAATATGTATCATATGAAACATTTGCAAATCATACAGCAGTCAGGCTACATCAAATAATGCTTAGCATCTTTATCGCTCAGTGGAGTGAATACAGTCAAACATGTCTATAGTTGGCATTTAAGGGGGTGTTGTTCAAAAGCTGCGACTGATCGCAAGTTGCAGTAGATCAAAACATGCCAATCAAATCACTGTTTCATGCGCGTCTGGGTAAATTTGCATATCATACGCGAATGAAAAGGCGCGTTACAATTTGCAAAGTTACAGTTGATTCGCAGTTGATTTTGAACAACCCCCCCAAAGGGAGACAGAAAAGTGGTCACTTTAGACAGGTGACCTCTGTAGACGGATTCTGTAACACACATTTTCATCTGGAGGGAGTCAAATAAATTTGGCCACTATTTGGCAGGTGGTTGCTTTAGACAGGTTTGAATGTACAGTGCTTGGAAATAGGAAGGTTATGATCATATATAGTAATTTCTGGCGAAAAAATTCAAGCATTATTTTTCTTCATTGGTTCATACCAGTAATAAGTTAAATCATTGACCACTAAAGTAAGTGATTCCCGTAAGATTTTCAATGGACCAATCGAGTCTGGTGTGCAATGGGTTAAAATGATGGGGGGGGGGGGAACACTCACCATCAATAGATGCCTAGCGACGATCACCGAGTCGATGCTCCCAGATACAAAGACGGAGCTCTTCTTCTGAGAGCTGTTTGGATCAGGGAAGTGAATGCTAGCCCCCGTACACTGTGTTATCTGCTTTATGTTCAGTCCTCCTCGACCCATCATGAATTGATGATGCTGTGGGGAGATCTCAATCTGTGTGCTTACTGGTAATGCGCCCTGTCAAAAAGAGAAAATTGATGGGAAATGTAGATTTTGTTGGATAACTTGATCTAAATGGAGGGCTAATCATCATCATCATTATCATCATCATGCATCATCATGCATCAAAATCACAAAAAATATAAATATCACCATTAGGATAATCTTTTATTCTGTTAATCCTCAGCCTCACTCTCATCTCTCTCCGCCTCATCCTAATTACAACCACCACCACAATCATCAACATCATCATCATCATCATCATCACCATCACCACCACAATGATCATCATCATCATCACCTCTATTACCACAATCAACATCATCGTCATAATCACCACCACAACCACCATTACCACAATCATCATCATCATCATCATCGTCATCGTCACCACCACCATTAACATAATCAACATCATCATCATCATCATCATCATCATCATCATCATCATCATCATCATCATCATCATCATCATTATCATTATCATTATCATTATCATTATCATTATCATTATCATTATCATCATCATCATCATCATCATCATCATCATTATCATTATCATTATCATTATCATTATCATTATCATTATCATTATCATCATCATCCTCATCATCATCATCATCATCATCATCATCATCACCATAATTATCATCATCATCGTCACTCTCGCCATCGTCACCATCATCATTATACTTTGTTCAGCCTAATTCAACTTCATGATCATGATCATATTCACTAGCTACGACCACTAACACCACCACCAATAATATCATGATCATCATCCTTATCATTATCTTCACCATCTACCAACAAAACTACCATTCAGAGCATCATCATCATCATCATCATCATCATCATCATCACCACCACTACCACCATTACCACAATCATCATCTTCATCACCACCACCACCATTATCACATCATCATCAACGTCATCATCACCACCACCATGCACCACAATCACCACCACTATCATCATCAGCAGCAGCAGCAGCAGCAGCAGCATCACTACCACCATCACCATCACTATCCATCAATGGTCACCATAGCATCAACAACAATAAACCAAAAATCTTACCCCTGCTGTCCCAGTCAAATGCTCCATGAGCCTCGTGGTCCCCTCCTTCATCCCTCTGGCATTGTTAACAGCACCCCTCACCGTCACCGTAGTGGAATAGCCCCGGCCCCTTTGTTTCATATTGACTGCAACCTTGTAGGTCTGTACTATCTCCTGCACCACGGGGGAGTTCATGGAGGGGGCTGGTCCCATCGTTATTGGCAGTTCAAATATTAACACAAGTGGTAGCAATTCCTAAGGAGGAAGATACATGGATGTTTCAGTAAGAGGTATATTTTCACTCAAAAGTATTCCAATATTCGACAATGGGAGAAGATTCTTTCTTTGTTAACATTTAATGGTGCAAATGGTACACAATGATGATGAATATGGTTGAGAATATCATATTCAACTGAATTTGTCTGATACAGTGTAATTGCCACGAAAGAGAATCATACATGGCCAATGTAGAGATATTGCATTTCGTACAAGTTCTACAACATATATTTTTGGTCTGGAAGAATGTACTTTGGCTGGTGCATTGTTAGTTCCTAAAATAATCTCATTTTGATTGCAAATTTTGGATGGCACAGGAATGCCAATATTCACAAGAATTAGGAAGAAATAATATATTACTGAAGTTTATAAATACAAATTAAAAATTGACTAGGTTCATATCTTCGTGAGATAGCAGAGGATGAATTTTACAGATTTTCATACATCTTATATAAACCTGGAGTACCACGGTGAGCAAATGATAAGAATGAAGCCATCTTGACTATTTTCCAACACAGTTTGTATTAGAGTTGGGAAAACAGCTAGTTTAAACAAGCAAACAATCTCTTGAGCGTAGCAATTTACTGACATATTTTCATTTTGGTACCCCTTATTTACGTTATTTAAAAAAAAAGATTTAGGACTTTACATAAACTTTTGGATTCAAGATTCTTATGAATTCCTGCTCTTTAATACTCCCTAAAAATTACCTAATAGCAGTGGAATCTGGACCCTCATCATACAAAGCTTGGGGTGGTAAGCCATTTTTCTTGTACATTAACTCACCACTATTATATTATAGGAGTGACAAACAATGCAACAAAATGCTGCGACATTTCTCAGTGTTTTGTCGCAGCAACATGTCATGCACACCAGAGCATTTTGTAGCGCTACACATGCAAATTAAGAGATATTATGCAAATTAATCCCTGCCATAAATGGCAAAAAAGAAATTTCTAAAATGTTGCTGCTTTGCTGTTTTCTAGAAGGCAAAATCGATATCACTATAGCACAGGATATCAGCCTTGAAATCTGTTTTTACTGTTCCTGAATTACTATTCTCAAGAAAATAATTTGTTGTACCATGACGCCTTCTACACATCAAAATTTAAGGTTTGTTATCGTAATTTGTAATTAATTTCTATATTACTCATCATTTGTATTTTAAAAGTTTTGTATGTTATGGTTTGATTTTAATGAATACATAAATAAAGAAAAAATAAAGGTTAGTTACCCTGATTTTAGCCCGAGCCTGCTCAACGCCAGCAATCTGTCCCGCTATTGACACCTGATTACTCTTCTCTTGTTGGCTGCCTCGGTTCGAGTCCGGGAAGTGGATATGGCACTTGGTGTCGTCCATCACCTTTTTTATTATAGCACCCCCTTTGCCTATGACGTGAGAGTGTTCCGTGTACGACACGTCCATTTTCAGCGTCACACGGTTACTCTGGAAAAGGAGAACATAACAAGTCAATGTAAGTATTCAGAATCAAGTAAATGAATGTAAAGCAATTTATGCCACCAAAAATATGTGATGTCAAATGAAATCCTCAATATTGATCTGTTGGAGGCAATATCCAGTTTGGGGAGCTAATGCATGTGCGACATACGTCTATACTGTAATGATAGTCAATATCAGGAAATACATATTTTTTAATGTAAAACAAGCTATATTTTTTATCTGAAACCTGGCAAAAAATGAAAAGACAATTTTCTTGAAAGTTACATGTCAAAGTATGTCATGTAGAAAGCAATTTTCCTCAAAATACATTATCCAAGGGTAAAGGGAATATTGAAACTTTTGAGAAAAGTAATAAATTTCATGTGTAATACGAATGAAGAGTTGATCATACATGATGTCATCAAGTTTTGTCTATTTGCAGAGCGAATAATGACATACAAGCAATAATGACTATCATTTCCTTATTTTGTTAACTAATTAAGATTATTCAATTTTGAAACACTGCTTAAAAAATAGTTGGAGTTGACTTCCCCTTTAAAGATATCAATTAAATAGTTTTTTTCAGGGTCTCACCTTTGTGTCCAGAACCGACATGATTTTTTCCTTGGCTGCTGCTACATGAAAGAGTTTCCCCGCCACCTTTATGTGAGGGTCTGCAAACGAACGAAAGAAATGAAAGAAAAATATTGGGATTAGGTTAGGCAATTCCTTTTACAAATGTTATCAGGTAATTAAATCATTCTTAAGCTGTTTTGGTTTGACCCTGAGGCAGTCTTAAAATGATTTCAAGCTTTTGATGAAATAGGTTATGTGGAGACATGCAGGGGGGGGGGGGTGTTGTGCTACTGCACTATATACTACAAATGGGATGCATTGGATAACGAATAATAAAGACTATGCCATAGAATTGAGAAAAAAAATGAAATAAAGATGCTTTTTTTTTTAATGAAAGTTAAAGTTTTAGATTATATAGCACATTAATCCAATAACTTGATTATTTGCGTCCAAGGGTTTATATCTAAATTTTGATTGACAGTAGATTTAGCAGCAATCAAATTTTACAATTTGACAACAACAAAAACACAGGATTTGTCAATGGGTTCTTAGTTGTTCTTTGCTATTTGTACCTATTTGTATGGTACATGATGATGGTCAATATTTAGAACATAAATTTTCAAGTGCATTTTACGGGTATTCATCTTTTTAACAATTATTTTTGCTCTCAAATAATTATGTACTGTAAAACAATGTATCTTCAATTGGTGAAAAGTTTCATAAAGATGTTCTAATCAAAAAATGTTTTAGTTCAATAAATGTCAACATATTCCTGAGGAAAACAATCACTAATCTTGAAGAGGTTATCAAAATATAAAGGGTGAGGAGGCATTTCATAGATATCTATTTCTCTAATTGAAGTAAATTTGAAAATACACCCGATGGTGGTCTGTACTTAGAGCGATGATGATAATGATGGTGGTGATGATGATGATGATGATGATGATGATGATGATGATGATGATGATAATGATGATGATGATGATGATTAAGTCAGTTGTAATGCATTTTCAATGCTGATCTAGTTAAAAGTAAAACTGCATTTCTCAGACAAGATACCTTTCCATATCACCCAAATTGCATAAATTCACCTATCACCATTATGGGCCAAAATGTTCTGACCCTCTATTAACATCAAAATATACACCACAACTACTTGCAAATAATCATTTACAATTTTCACACTGGTATGTTAAAATGCACTCACACTACTTTCTATTTATTCATGCCGCCACACAGAGTTAAAGAATTCATCATAGCAAATATAGATTACACACCTACAAATTTGGAGCACAAACCACTTATATAACATAATCACAAAGCTAATCATTACCATTCTTATCTCAAAATTTCTGCCACTTCACAGGACATATTACAACATGAAGCATTTCATCTGCCCTATATTTCCCACAGGTATCAGAACATTTCCAAAGCCCATTTCAGCTTGATTTAGCAATAATATATCTATTTCCTGCTATCAACATCCATTTTGCCACTTGCTAGGTACATCCACCAATTTAAACATTTCGATTCATCTACATACAATGCATCCCGCCACCATATCACAATGAATTCTTTGTACCATCTTGAGTAAAACCCATTCCAAGGACTTTTTCAGTTGCTTAATAATTACCGTTTCTGGAACATCATGTACAATTATGTTCTGTGCTGTCTGAACTAACAAGTGATCTCGAGTGCAGTGATTAAACACTACAGATTGCTTCCCCGGAGGAAAGTTAGCTTTTCGTTTCGGTGGATGAGGCAATGTTTGAATATCAGTTGATTGCTATGTATGCCACAAGGCCTAGTGGTCAGAAGCTTGCAACATAATATAATGTATCATAGAATGGGGCAAATTCAGGGCGCTACAAACCCACTTGCCCGCATGCCCAGGGCAACAAGATGAAGCTGTCGGGGAACAAAATGAAGCTGTCGGGCAAGTAAATAAAATTGTCACTTGCCCCAAAAGGCAAGTAGCAGCTTTTTCTAGTTTTCATGTACAAATTGGCACAGGCCATCAATTAGGCGCAAAGAAAATTTTGTTCGGGCAAGTGATTTGGAAACTTGGTTGCCCGACTGGGCAACTGGTGAAAGAAATTCTTGTAGCACCCGTGGGCAAACAGGGACACAGTGGTAAAGAGGGCCAAAACTTACATTGTATTTCAATCTGCTTAAATATTATATTTGCTTTCATTTTTTGTTTATTTTTCATATACATTGAAAGATTTAGCCAATAACATGGTCCAGAGTGATCCACCTGATCAAAAAGGATTCTTTAACCCTCTACTTTTTGTCCTTATTTACCCCATCATCCTAGCTCTTTGCACCATTAAATGGTATGGGCACCTTCTAATTTCTAGACCGATTTTTCAATTTCTCAATAGAAAATATCTATATTCAGTTGGGTGCCTGAGGTGGCAGAAGCCCTGGTAAAAATGGAACAAAAAGAAGAGTGAACAAAAGAGAAGAATTGAAAAATCAATTTTGTTTTGCTTGATCCTTGTCACGCTACAATAAAATGAAGGTCCCTTTTTTGTACGATTTAATCTTTTCTGAGTGAACATATTCACTCACAATCTTCGGAATGCAAATAAGAATGGGTTATATCATTCAAAATACACTGTATGGATTAATTTGATCATCTCATTTTAGTAATATGTAGTGTTGAGAAAGTTATAAGACTTATAGACCAATTCGGTTTGGGTGTCGATATTTATGCAAATTTCTAACTGGAGGGCTTCTGGTATGCCTGTCTATAGAATTTCTTCTTACTGACATAGCAACGCACCTGGCTCAGAGTGCAACCCATATAAAAGAGCTTTTGTTCCAGAAGCCGTTCTGAGGCACCAGAAGCCGTTCTGAGGCGCCGTGGCGTGCGCCTGAAATCAAGCTGTTCGGGACAGTCATAGACCTGGGTTAGTTCCTGCCTGTGGGTTCAAATCCTGGTCGCATACCGTCTTTCGGATGGAGACGTTAAGATGGCGATCCTCTTTCTCCCTTCTTCTTCTGGCGTAAATATTCAGAATTGAATGATACACGCCTCTAAACTACATCCTTTCCTTTCCTTAAGCCCGCCCCCCCCCCTCGTTATGGATGCCTCCAGTGATCAGAAACCGAATTAGTGTATATATGTGTATTATTACTGTAGACAAGGAAATACCTTCATTTTCTTCACTTTTCACCTTCATTTAATCCACATCTACTCAGTTAGAACCGAGCAGTTAATAATCTTCTTAAATATCCTACTTCTAAATAGAGCGAGATTAGTGGTAGAGTTGAAGAAGGGGGTATTTTTTCGCGAATCCATTTGTTTTGTATCTGAAATCCAAATTGAGTAGCATTGAGGAATCATTTAGGAATGCGAGGTATGTTCTTTGTTCATTCTAGACAACATGAAAAATAACAACAATATTCATTTATTGTAAATGTTATTTTCACTTAGCGTTCATCCCACTTAGGGCTATGGAGATGATATGGTATCATAGCATACAACATCCATAGAAATTGGTTCACTTTCTACTCTTAAATATTTAACAGTAAACAAACATATGTAAGAACGTTATCTATTTCAATTGCCTGCTTGAGATGGCTTAAAGGGTATCTGAGGTTAAAAAATATAACTTGTATGTCACTTTGGGGGTACGTGTTGCTAAAAAGTTGTAATTGATTGCAAGTTGCAGTTGATCGGAACGTGCCAATCAAATTCATTTTTTTATGCACGTTTTGTTAAATGCGCATACTGTGCGTGAATGAAAATGCACGTTACAATTTGCAAAGTTGCAGTTGATTCTGAACAACACCCCCTTAGGCACATAGAATAAACCCATAATAACTTTAATCGCCATGGTACTAATTACTAGTAAAGGAGTTAAAAGCAAATAAACATCTTGTTCACGATCGATGCACCGAACCTATAACAGAGTTCCGCTCCATGCGTTGCTTTTTGAATGCGTGCACATTCTTTGTGTGCACTCAACATTTGGTTATAATTATCGGAGAGCTGGCCTTTGTACTAGTCATCTTTTAGGTATTATATAGAGAAATATTTCATTTTTTAAATTCCGTACTTGAAAAACTACACACCTGTTCAATTTCATGTGATGTTTAGGGGGGGGGGTTGATTCTGTCTATACTACCAACTAGCAAATTATTATTTTGGGCCTCAAATACTCTTCAAAACATAATGGTTCTTTTTAAGTGCTCTATAAGTAAAAAAAAAAAAAAAAGAAAGAAAAGAGCTTGAGCTTTCAATCCTAGCAGAGTCTACTCCACAGCCCTCCATTATCGGATAAGCAGTTTCAGCAGTTTTCTTTATTTATTTATTAATAATAAAGCTTGCTTTTCAACATGTCCTTTTCTGTTTTTGTTTTATTTTTTGCAAATCTGCAAACTTTATATTAAGTATAATTTTATGCCTTAGGCATTCATTTTCCTTTTTTTCTGGAAAAATGTATTCATATACATTCATGCTCATTTAATTGTTTAGTTTGTTATGAAAAAAATAAAAGGAACAGAATAAATAAATATATCAAATCAAATATCAAATATAATAATTAGATCACATATAGCACAGTCATGATATGGATATACCCCACTGCGCTGTGATGTTAGCTAGGATCTACAGCTCTGGTTTGGAGAGCTACACATGTAATCCATTCTAATCCAAAAATACACTGCGACTTATTGCGCCAGAACAGTTGCAGACAACTTTCTAGGTCTTCAATAATCCAAAGAATCTGGAAAGCTACCATAGACCTACCTTCATCGACTCAGAATGACGACATAAAGTCTAACATTAGCTCGCTCTTTTGGGGCTTCCATTCGACAAATTAATGCTTGAACCTACCTATAGTGTTTTGAACCAAATATTTCCAACATTGATGGAAGCTATGTACCAGTACATGTATCTTTTTTCATATTTTTCTCTGCTGCGATACCTTTTCACTTTTCATTACACAATATTGATATTTCATTTTCCCAGTTCATTTGGGACCTGAAAGCAGCTATATATCGAGTGCCAGATTTATGTTGATACACCCTTTAAAATATTGAATGTCTAGCAGATTACCAGCAAAGACTCCAATAAATTTTGAAGCATCATGGTGTAGTGGTTCTGATTCTCGCCTTTCAACCAGAGGGTCGTAGGTTCGAGTCCTACCCATGGCATTAATTTCCTTCAGCAAGAAATTCATCCACTCTGTGCTGCACTCTATCCAGGTGAAAACTGGGTACCTGGTAGGAATTTATTCCTTGGAATGCTTTAGTGCCTAACTGTCTTGCTCGGCACTTATAGCATATGGTACCTAGTATCAAGCCCAGTAGAGTATATGCATAGTGATTGCGCTATTTAAATGGACCTGTTGTTATCTTTTAACCTCTTTTTCTGTGACATGGAAGTAAATCTTTGACATTTCAATTACCTGACATGTCAATGGTGAGTAGACAATATTGCTTGTCAATTGAATCCTAAGTATTTTTTTCTTAAATTCCTACAGACTAGGTCTTATTAGCTTATGAAATTAGTTTTGAGTACCCCATTTCCTCAAAGTACACACACTTATACAAACAAAGACAAATTCTAGAAATCTGGAACAATTAGATGATGAGGAAGAATATGAGGAAATAGTGCTGAGGAAATATATCTGATTTGAAAAGGTGAAGAAAAAGCAATACTAGTGAACAAAGAATACAATTTAGGAAGATAAAGAAACAAAGATGTAAAGACCTACGAAAGTCAGCATTTTATAACAAAAGGCTAAAGTATGATTATATCTTGTTTCTTTTCCAGTAATCAGTGGGTCTACAAGGAAATAATCAAAAGGTGGAGTAAAAATAAATCTGATTTTGACTACATTTCATCGTTAAGATGGAGTTATCCCCATAATTGGGGGCAAAGGTGTAAACTCCTAGGTAGTGTAATCGGGATAAAACCAAAGCTCTGTGAGTTTATGCTTATTGACAAAATGGCAAGGTTTCTTCCTTGTGTACTTTTGTCTCTGGAATGTTCTTTTATGACCAATATCTGTTCGTTCTTTCCTAGCTACCTTTCGATAGGTTCATTTTCTACATGGCACAAAATGTTTGTGTAATTATCTATATTTCTTCAATCAATCAATTTATATTTCAGGAAAGTTGTAACTTAACTTCTTACAAAGTTTTTTTTATTACTTTACTAAAATTGCATCAAAATCTATAATTCATATATGTTTTGTATCGTGAGGTTTCAAAGGACAACAGTGATGTGATATTTGGTGTGGAGATACAAAGCAATTATTATTCTACATTCATTATCCAATTTTAATGAATCAAATCAAATAAAGAATAAATTAATAAAAAAATTCTATGCAAGATAAGAAAATATATCTTTAATTATCACTCCAATTTTCACATGGAAAACTATTAAGCTTCCCAATTTGCAGATTTGATTAAAGATACTTCAAGGATGGTAACAATACAAACTAATATTGAGATTTAGTGTCACTGAGTGAACAGAGATTAAATATAATGAAATGAGAAAAAATGAGAGATAAAATGTTCGGTTGTCCTTCAAGAGCTTAATGATCCTGTGAGTCGGCCGACCTATTAATCTATATTATATTTTCCTACTATTTGTCCATATATGCATGAAAGATGTACTTTTAGAAATGCCTGCCATCCCCCAAAATCTAACAAGTTTGGGGTGTTTCATGCCTTTTATTTGTTATATAACCATTTGAAAATTTAAACAAATTAAAACAAAAATCCACAGGGGAAAGAAATTTATTTGACTTCAACACTTTGTATTTTCAGGATTTACTTGTATGTATATCATCAGTTGAGATTCTAATTATACTAAAATTATATTCATAATGCTATAAAAACTTTAGAGCATTCTATTCACACGTTGTCTTTATTGTATTCTTCTATAGCAATTCATTCACACTTGCATCAACATTTAAGGATTAGACGAGTAATTACTTTTTCAAACTCATAAATCAACAATAAAACAGGCTTAAATGTTCTCTGTTTGAATTGTTAATTCATATTTTTGACAAAATTGTTCCTCATTCAACCTTTTCCATGCTTCATTTTGAGTTTTATCAGTGTATGTTTCTTTTGCTAAATAAAAACATTCACTAATTAATTCATATTTCAGCACATATCTTGCGAACATATTCCTTAAGGCCTTAAACCTGTTAGTAGCAATTTAACAACAATACTTGGAATCCAGTTTGCATGAATTAGTTGTTACTATGGCAGACAATCCTCTGACAAGCTTTCCTGTTGCCAAGAACAACCTTTGTATTTCAGGTATGCATAAAATTTGCATCACTAAATAAACAGGTCTCTCACTTCATCATTAGTTTCATTCAGCATTTAAGAGAAAATCTAACAACAGGCTTAAAACTTTCTTAAACACAAACTCTAAAAGATTAAGTTTAGCATGAAAGTGTGACGTATAAACCCCACGATTATACCTCATTATAATAACAATAAACCAATGTCATTCTTATAGTTGATTTCAAAGATGACTCAACATATTCTGTGGATTCATTGAATTAGAAACCTGTGTAGTGGTTCGGCTTATCACTGCACACAACAGTACCTAAATCAGGAGTTCAGGACTGGGGAAAATTGTACTGTATTGAAGTGAATTATTTAACACTTTGGGGAATATCGGGATAAAAATTTTCAATTTGGGAAAGCCACAAAACTGAAGGGTGTTTTTTGTTTGATAATCATCTATCAAAGTTTGGAAATTGGTTTTCCAACCTGTGAAGGATTTCATTCTATTGTATCATGAAAAAGGTACTATATATAGAACTTTGGAGAACCCAGATAATGAACAGAGAAGTTGGTGTCCCAATAGGCAGGTTTACTAATAGATGCAAATTTTATGCATACCTCTAACACAAAGGTTGTTCTTGACAACCCCAAAGCTTGTCAGAGGCTTGCCCGACATAGCAACAAGTAATGTATGGAAACTGAATTCCAAGTATTGTAGTCTTATTGTTATCAACCAGTCTATGGAATACCACGTAACTACGTTTAACGCACATAAATTTAAAAATATATGTAAACCTGCCTATTCATAACAATCAAATTCAATCCACGTATTCTTTCCTTGTTTATCATCACTCTGCATATTTCATTTCATTTCATTTATTTCCACAATAACAGCAGCAAATTATTGACAAAATTTAAATTCATACAATGGAATACAATTCATTTTTCAAGCAGAATATATAAACATACAAAATTACAAAATTACAAAATTATTGTATATTGTATTTGTATGGAATATGCTTACATTATTTGTAAAGATTTTCTTGGTCAAACATTTACTCTTTGAGTTCCAAGAACCAACTAAAATAAAAATTTAAATTCATATGACTATTGAGTGCTATAATCATCAATCACTAAGACTATTTGGGATAGGTGATAAGAAGATAAAATTAAAAAAAACACCACCATAATTACAATCCCCCCAAAAAGTTGCGAAAAAACTTGGTTCTTTTCCTAAAAAATGACACCTGATTCATAAGCTCAAAGAAAAAGTGCCTAATCTGTAAATGATCTACATGTATTAAAGTCTTATTATTAAATCATGAATTTTAATGGAAGAAATTGGTGAGAAAATAGATGAATGGATGAATAGGCAATAAATGATTAATTAATAGTCCATATATTAATCATTCCACTTTATGTGCAAATTCTATCAATACTTCTCATTCTCTCATTCTATTAAAAACTTCACCTTGAGATAACTTCATTCAAACAGATTTTGCCATAATTTTGCATGATTTATCTTCTAAAATACAATTCACCTCTAAAAAGTGACATTTTCAAACGAAAATATTAGGGTCTACTCCATCCACAGAGGAAATCTAACAAAAATTCTACTTCAGGAAGCCCCATCCCAATCAAAGATTTATCATTTCAACGTATTGCAACATAAACATAAGTCCACTAACATACAAGACATCATATGTACACAAAGTACACTATATATTCCCAAGCTAAATAAAAAAAAAAGAATAGACAACTTACCATAATTAAAGGAGTTCATCAAAATGTACAATAGGATGAGTATAAATCCAAATATAAAATTTCCAAGTTATATTCAATTTGAATAATAATCCACTATATGTTCCTTTTCCTATTCTCTCATGATTTATTCCACACACGAAGATTGGATCGCGACATTATAAACACAGAGACCTTGCTGGGAATCCTTGCGTTATCATATCACATAGACAGCTCATCAGAAAGTTTGCCGAGCGCAGAGTTGCCTCCAACCTAGTTCCCTGGCCTGGGCTCAAGCTGTGAATTGACCACATAACATTTCTCCTTCTATTTTGCGACAACTGTGAGGGAAAACACACCACGTTCGTAGCCGGAGACGCATCCAACAAGTGTTTTCGACCCACCTCGCATTCTCGCTTCGAGGAAATATTCTGAGTCTTCATCCACGAAGATACCAACTCGCGGATTCACGCTAAAGCAAGAGCATTGTGTAGTGGTATATACAGATCACTTGGGGAAATTCTATCGTCTTGCGTTAATCAACATACTCTGCGAAGAAGCTCAACGACCACCAGAATTCCTTTTCAAGTGTCTCATTCCCCAAATGCAAACATTAGCACCCTGCCGCCTTGTACTTTGTGAATGAGCACACCAAGGAATCATCGTAATCACTACCTCCACAACTCTCTCTCTCTCTTTCACTTTTCTTCTCTCCACCACAAACTCACAGAGCTTTTCTTCTTCTTTACACGTCTTGTTCTCTTATTCCGAACGCTAAGCCCCTAGCTAAATCTTCGCCAACAAAAACTTTACACAAAGACTCCTCTGTACGACGAAGCTCTACACTCTCCCATACCGCAGAGGAGATTTTTTAAGACGCCTCAATGATTATAAAGAGCGATCTCTCTCTTTTAGTTTCTCTTCCTCTTTCCTTGACTCTCTATTTCCCTTTCTAACTCTCCTGCTTAGCAAACGTTTGTATTTGCGAAGAAGCCCTTTGAGGGACAAAGATGAATAAGAAGACATTGGAAATGCTTCCCTGTATTTTTCTTCAAAACTCAATCCATGCTTTGCATAGGAGTTTTAACAGCTCACAATGATGAAGCTCACTTAAGGAGACATTGAACCCTTAGTTCATACCGCTAATGATCATTTGCATTATTTCAGACTGCTCGTGGCACCTAATTCTGATGATAAAGGACTTTACTGGCCACTTAGAAGTGTTAAAGAGATTTCCCTGTTGTCTGGTTATCCCTTTAAAATTTAAACCTTTCAAATAAACAAATAATGAACAGCTACTTAGAGACAATAATATTCTTCTGAGGCAATGAGAATATCACGAAGAGAAATTGATATTTAATGTTCTATTCATTATTTTTCTGATAACAATGACTTAAGAGTCATTGCGATCAAGCTATATCCTTCTAGTTACCATGGAAACTAATAATGCTTACCCATGATAAATAAGATAATAGGTAAAAGTTTCTTTTATACTGAAAATACAATCAATCAACATTAGAGACAGGCTGTATTACAAACATCTCCCATGACTCTGCAGAAATCAACTACATGTATACAGAATGTATACAAAGTGTATCATATCAACAAATACTAAACAAAAAATAGAGAGAAAAACCTCACCTATTATGGTATTATTGTTCCAAAGAGGTCAAAGAGTGATTGTTCTAATATTAGAACATTGTTGTTAATAAAATGGGGGGAGGCTTAAATTGTATTTCTAAAACATTACTCCCATCTACTGAAGTTGTCAATTTGATAGCTGTAGTATCCTTTACCCACCCAAGTGAGAGATCGATATCAAAATGTTGAATAAACTTTGATTTATTCAACTTCAATAAGAAGTGGGACAGAAGAGGGTATAATACAATGTATGACTCATGCCTCCATTCAACTTTTTTAAAGCTTGGAACACCTTTAATGTTTAAGCATCCCTTGTATTCTGTTCTATTCAGTATGGAGTGACTTCTTTCAATTTACTACAATTTACTACAATGAGTAAAACAATGAGTAATCGTAAAACTATTGACAAAACTCACAACTACAATGAATCAACTATTAAAATACTATTTAAATAACCCCTTATGCCCTTCCTCCCTCCTCTCTCTCTCCCTCTCAAACTTGGAACAGGAACTCACCGCTATATATGCATAGTACATTATTTTGGTATTTAGAACCTATTTTATGAAATAACCCAGTCGCTCTGGGCCTCTCCTCTTGTCAATATAAAGCGCGCGCAGCTTGGTCTATACTCATGATAGTCCGATGAAGGCTACGAGTATACAGCAGCCGAAACGTCGTTCTAGAACTTCTACTTTTGCCCCATTGTGAGACAATTGATTAACTCTCTTCCATTAATTCTTCACCCCCATGAATCTCTTTCCAATCATAACCCATTTCTCTTGCAATATCTGGTTACATTATTGAGAAATCAGTAATATCAAAGAAAATAATACAGTCAAAATTATAAGGATAACTTAAATTCCTCACATTTTCCTTTTTATCACAATACAATTGGAAAGCATCATTGAAATAAATACTGTGTTGTCAACCCATCCCTTTCAATTATCTTCTAACAACCAACCACTATCTAACACAAGTGAAGCGTTGCCAATTTTGGGATCTTTAAAAATGCATTCCTTGGTATCACAAACCACATGATTTTTGTCATCAATGGGAAGAAAAGCGTCTAACATTTGAATGAAAGGATGATATCTTGTGAGTCACTATGGGGATTAACCCAATGTCTTTCATCTAAATGCATGGCTCTCTATGACTAAGCTATTATTTGTTTACACCTGTTACTGTAGCAACTTGAATTAATCTTCTTTTTTCTACCTTATAGCAAGTAAATTATTCAAATACACTAAAAGATAATTCTTGTTTTGTCTTCTTTCTCTGATTGGTAATAATACTAAAGATTGACAATATAAAAGATATACTAATGGACATGATTGCTTCCAAAATAGGTGCAAATCCATGATGCCTAGCAAAAAGTATAGAACAAGCATTTTATGACACTGTATCAGCATATCTAGTGAAATGGACATGACATTGAGATAAATTTGAACTTGGAAGCACATCAACTGAATAGGCGGGTTTACTAATAGATGCAAATTTTATGCATACCTCTAACACAAAGATTGTTTTTGACAACCCCAAAGCTTGCCCGAGGCTTGCCCGAGGCTTGCCCGACATAGCAACAAGTAATGTATGCAAACTGGATTCCAAGTATTGTAGTCTTATTGTTATCAACCAGTCTTTGGAATACCACGTAACTACGTTTAAAGCCCAAGTATAGTTTTGGTAAAGATTAAGAAATGTGAATTTTGAGGATATTTACCATAACATGTAATACGTATACATATTTTAAGACCATAGCATATTTATCTACGAGCCAAATCTTGTGAAAATTTGAATTTGACCGTTAAATCATATTTAGCGCCCTCTCTTGGTTATAACAGTATTTTGCTTTTTATCGGGCATATACAAAGTTATTTCCAAGATTTGGTTAAAGCATGATAAAAAGGAATACATAAAGCATATATTCTGAAATTTTCATCCAATTCTGTGCATGAGAAGTTGTCCTTTATCAAGATAGAAAATATTGCATTAGCGTACACGACGCTGAAATATTTTGCACATTTTAGGTTATAACTTTTCCATAACTTGTTCATTTTTCGCACAATCTTTTGTACAGCATGTTCATGATATCATGTTTCATTTTATATAGATTTGAGGACAAAATTTGGCAATAAAAATATTCGCTTTTACCAAAACTGTACTTGGGCTTTAACTCACATAAATTTGAATATATAAGTAAACCTGCCTATTAGCAGTTACAATAAAACTTTTATTCATTCAATCAGACAATTCATCTGAAAATATGTTACTGCCAAAGAAAGTGAATAAGTAAGCACTCTTTGCTTGTCATGACTATCCTTAATTAAAACCGATTCAGATTTGCTAATATATTCAAATTTATGCATGCTTCTTGCTTACAAACGTAGCTGCGTGATATTTCTTAAACCGGTCAGTAACAAAAAAAGTAGAATACTTGAAATCCAATTTCCATAAATTGCCTATTGCTATGGCGGAGAAGCTTCGGGCAAGCTTCTGGGTTGTCAAGTACAACCTTTGTAGAAAGAACACCAAACTTCTGCATTGTAAACCTGTTTATTTCAAGTAAATTCATAGTTATCAGAAATTCTGATTATCTATTCCAAGAATGATTACTAACATTCATTCAAATAAAACTTAGCAGGGTTTGATTTCTATAATATATCTAGCAGTGGGCGTTGAGTCAAACAAATTGCTGGTTCTTCTTTACATGTAGATTTCGTCTGACGTCTATCTCAAACCCCTCAAAACTCGGCTTAAGTTCTAAGACTTCTAAGCAGACGTTCACTCTGATGAATCAATTCTTTTTAGGTGAGAGCAAAAACAAACAATACAACTTTTTGTGACTATCAATGAATCGCTTTCAGGAACCTGAAGGTGTGTCCATACATTATTAATTATTCCTTGTGTTTTTTTTCTTTTCATCAGTTTATTGAACTTCTTTCAGTAAAATGTCAGAAAATTGGGGGTATTTTTCAAATCTGCATATGTGGTGCAATTACAACAAATTCAAGATTTCAAAAAGATTAACCAAATGGGATAAGATTACCCCCTTATAATCCCCAGCCTAATCAGTAATAATTATACATTCTAGGTGCCTAATTGCTCTCCAATGTAGCATAATTACCCTGGCTTTAGCAGCACAGCTGTAATCAACATGCTGCATTTCAAGGAATGAACCCCTGCAAGGGACCCATTCACATCAACTTGGTCAAGTGCAGCATAATGCGGGTGAATTTCTTGAAGGAACTTAACATCATGGGTGAGTTTTGAACCATGACCCATTGTTTGAACGGTATGAGTCAGAATCACTAGACCACTACCCTTCACAGCATTAGACATTATAAAAATACAGTAAGGACAAATAATGTAAGAGCCAATATTTTTGTGTAGATAAATATTAGTAAATTCACTGAATTTCAGACCTTTAGCGAGTCGTTCTGTTGTTCTAACATTTTGAAAGATTATCATCAACAAGTCTATGGGCATTCTAATAGGAAAAAGTTTAGCAAAATCATGGTCACAAAATTCGAAAAAATAAAACCCCAGTAAAAATTTCAGCTTGTTCAGTATTTCAGCAGCTAAGGTCTTTGGATAATTTTAGACCGCCTCATTATGATGAGCGAATTATCACCCGCAGAAGGATACAGGGATTGATAGAGGGATGAAGCCGGAATAGTTGATGCTATTCTGGAGGACACAGAGNGCGCAAGAGTCTGTCTCAGTGCGTATTCCGCATGGTGTGGCAGTGTATTGAAGTGCGCACTGTATGTGCTCTTATGTTTTGTGTGTGTGTGTGGTACCGTAATACGCTGAGTATCGCGATACCGTTGGTGTCAAGATGAATTATGATAGAATAGATTTTTATTTGAATCAAATATTCTGGACTACATTCGACCAAAATACTTCATAGAGGTTATTATTTTGTCATATCTGAGGTATACAACAAGTTGTAAGCATAACCGTAATGTGTGCAAATGTAGTTTTCTACCTTTAAGTGAATTCATGGTCACAAAATTCGAAAAAATAAAACCCCAGAAAAAATTTCAGCTTGTTCAGTATTTCAGCAGCTGAAGTCTTGGGATAATTTTAGACCTCCTCATTATGATGAGCGAATTATCACCTGCAGAAGGATACAGGGATTGATAGAGGGATGAAGCCGGAATAGTTGATGCTATTCTGGAGGGCACAGAGATGATAATGTGGGATGAGAATAGAATGAATGGAGCAGAACAAATGTCCCTTCATGGTTGTAAGGTGTATGGGGCCCTAAGAAAAGAGGCAAACCTTAGCAATGCATGCTGGGGTGAAGTGAGCCCCCCCCATAATATGGTACGTAGTACATCAATAAAAGAAGAGGTACAGACAGGGGCGCAGATATTGGGGCACCTGTGTCACAAAAGGGGTAAAGGAGGGGCCAAAATAACTGGAGATCTGTATCACAAAATTCAAGTGTAAAGGGATGGGCCGAAAGAAGGGGGCACCTGTGTCACAATATAAATGGGTAAATGGTGGAGGCAGAACAAGGGGGACCTGTCAAAAATAAAGTATAAAGGGAGTGGTCAATACAAGGGGGCACCTGTTTTACAAAATACAGTGGTAAAGGGGGGGGGGTACATGGGGGTATTTTATCACAAAATACAGGAGTAGAAGGAGGGGGCAAAAGAAGGGGCACATGTGTCACAAAATGTAGGGGCAAAGGGAGGGGCCAAAGAAGGGGGACAACTGTGTCACAAGATACGGTGGTAAAAAGGGGGGGGGGG
>BQKZ01008331.1:11545-28340 GCA_036244855.1 Temnopleurus reevesii | reverse complement strand
ACTAGTATAAAACACATATTCTTGGTGGTCCCAAGCATCTCGTTATATTGAGTTTCCACGTTAGTGTCACTTTTACTAGAATATATATTTTTAATGCAATTATATAATTATGTACATATATTTAGTTTACAGAGGTTTTTCTAAAGACATTGTTATAATTAGCATATTACATGTAGTATGAAATAAGATAAACACAAATGTGATAAAATGAAAACTTATATTTCACTTATCTTTATTTCAATCCTAATTCAATGATAGTTACAGTTCGTCAATCATTTGTATACTCCACTGTGTAAATAAGGTTAATAAGTAATTGTTGTAAGCAATAAACATTATCAACCACTCTGATATCCATGACATGACATTACTCATTTATCAATATAAACAGGCAAATAGAAATGCATTTTATGGCATAATACAACTCTAAATATAAACATAATTGAAAACTGCATGGCATGATAGAAATCATAATAACAAAAGTAATAATCAACGTAACAATCAGTTCTTTCGAGCGCATAAGACAAATCTATGGCATGTTCTTTGGAGCTCAGACAGCTGCTGGTTGGTTGGTTGGGTTTGGGGCTCGGCGGCACTCTTTAGTCTTTAATCTTAGGAGAATTCTTTTTCTTTTGCGACAGTCATTTTTATATTAAGAATCGAGCTCTGATAGCCCGAAAGCAACATTGTGGTGAATAATTATTAAAAACAAATTGTTAATGTCCCATTACAAGAAAAAAGGTCTTCCATTGCTTATAATCGGCTAATCATCGCAGAAATGGGGAAAAAGGGAATTTAATATGTCACATGACTTGATACATGGCGTCGTACATGCAATATGAAACAGCCCGTATAATTGACGATGGAAAACTCTCGGCTAGATCCTGTAAGGGGGCGCTCACTTTGCTCGTTCATTTGCTGTTCTTTTGACTAAAGGGTAAAACAATTAGTATTGTACAAATTTGTTTTTATATGTATAAAAATAATGCGTAGACAACACTCAATATAGACAGACCATCAAAAAGCATATTATGGCTTCAACAATACGCAATTATAAGCAGGCATTCTAAATACGTATTACGGCATGAACAACATATAGAATAAACTGTCGGTTAAAATGCTTATTATGACTTTACCAACATTCAATTACCAACATAAATTGACAATGAAATAATGCATGCTATTAGGTCAACAACGCTCATTGTAAATATACGATAATTATAATGTGGCCTTAACGACACCAACTAAAACAGACGATAAAAACATATCATGGCTTCAAAAGCACCTAATATAAAGTGGTGGTCAAAAATGCACATTATAGTACATGTATTACTAATACTCAAGTTAAACTGACTGTCAAAAATACATATTCAGGCACTAGTAACACTCGATGATTATAAACAGGTGATAAACAGGTGGCCAAAATGTACATTTATGCATGAGCAACATAGAAAATGAACAAGCGGTCAAAAAGCTTATCATGACATTACTAACAACCATATATGAATTCAATATAAATTGTAAATGAAAACAAAAACATCTTATGGAGTCAACAACGCTAATTGTAAATACACTATCATTATAATGTGGCTTGAACGACACCAACAAAAAAACAGACGGTAAAAAGGCATATTGGCAGTCAAAATGCACATTATGGTATTACCAACATCAATTATAAACTGACGATCAAAAAGTTACATGGTTTCGACAATTTTACTGGCTGTCAAAAAGTACATTTTAAGACACTAGCAACACTCAATAATTATATCTAAACAGTCGGTCAAATATCATCGTCAAATATGCCCATTATGACATCAACAATGATGTTGGCTTTACCAGCACCAACTATAAACAGACGATCAAAAAGTATAACATGGTTTCGACAATTATACTGGCTGTCAAAAAGTACATTTTAAAGCACTAGCAACACTCAATAATTATATCTAAACAGTCGGTCAAATATCATCGTCAAATATGCCCATTATGGCATCAACAATGATGTTGGCTTTACCAGCACCAACTATAAACAGACGATCAAAAATATAACATGGTTTTAACAACAACTACTAGACGGGTTTACTATACATTCAAATTTATGTAGGTTTCTTGCCAACCTCCATAGTTACGCGGTATTCCTTTAAAAGAAAATCACGAAGACATTATCAAGCCTGGAACGTGCGGGTATGCCGAACATAATGCGAACGGAGTGCGAAAGGTGATTGGTATTGTGACGTCAAAAAAGGAAAAACATTTTGAGCAAGAATGAAAAAAAAAATTGACAAACCAAACAACTTCCACTGAAGCCTTCGAAATGGTTATATGCACACAAAAGAAGTATTTCTCCGATTGATACGGTGTATTCATGTTCAACATTACTCAGCATAATAAGAGGAAGGAATTTCCTTATGTGTACATAATAGAACTATACATCCACCACACACTGCTTAAAAGGATGTGAAATTCAGTAAATAGACATGTCCAATGAATGAAATGTTACAATAACAACCCGACTCCTTGAGTGTGGCAATTATTTTCTCAGATATAAAAGGCATAAAAAACAAAGGAAAGAATGTGCGAGCGTACCATTTGATTGACGACAACAATGCACTTTACCTACAAGAGCGTTTGCCGTCATAGTATTTTGGATAGCTTTACAGGACATAAAAGTAAATAAATACAATAATTTAAAGCATGTAGAGGAAGACAGTTTGCCCTCTAGAATTATGCTGAATGGTTCCTTCTGCAAATGTCCCTTCCTTGACGTCATTACCGAAATAACACAAAATAACTCGAAATAACTCGAAAGATCCCGAAACCGAAATGCAAATAACGAGCCCTAAAATAAGATATTTTGTTTTACATGATCGAATTTGGTATAAAACAGTTTTTTCAACATATTATCCACATAATCACATTTTCGAACTTGTAAAATATGTTTTATTCATGATTTCCTTCGTGGTTCAACTTTAAATGGTTAGTATCAATTGAACTACATTACTCGGTATCCAGTTTGCATACATGAGTTATTGCTATCTCGGGCAAGCCTCAGGCAAGCCTCGGGCAAGTTTTCGGGTTGTCAAGAACAATTTTTGTGTTGGATGTAAGCATAAAATTCGCATCTATTAGTTAAACCCGCCTATTTAAACTAACAGTCAAAAACACATATTAAGGCACTATCAACAGTTTATAATATATTATATAAACAGGTGGTCAAAATGTACATTAAGACATGAACGTATTTTATGGCATCACCAACTCACAATATAAACAGACTATCATATATTTTGACATTTACAACAATTTCATTAAACTGACTATTAGAAAAGCATATCATGGTATATTAATAACAATACTCAATATAAACTAACGATCAAAATTAACCAGACGATTGTACATTTATATCCACTGATCTAGGCAATGGTAAAACATTAATGCACACTATGCTGTTAACAACATTGTTATGTTATCAATATAAGCTGACGGTGAGAAATAGATATTTTGAAATTAAAACAATTCATCGATCAACTGTATATACAGGCAATCATGAATGATATGCAAAGTACAGCATTTACAACGCTTTTATCATTAAAAACCTACCTAGCAGGTCGATCTCTCTTTTGCACATGTATTCTGTATCCCTCTCTCTCTCTCTCTTCTTCTCCTCACTCTTTCCCCACAATTAGACATGAGATAAACATGATATTTTACTTTTGTACTATATAAAATGAAAGACATAAGAATATATTTAAGTTTAATGTTTCGTTGAGATATCCATATTCAAACAAGCTATGCTTTTCTTTGGATACCTCTGTTTTTCCTCAATATAATTTCAAATGTAACGAGTTTATATATTTGTACCATATGTGATAATGTTTAACATTTGTTATTTTGTCTTACAATTTATATTTTTTTCGTTTATATCCATGCAAGTTTATGTTAAATTGTAATTGTTATGATTTGAGTGAAAAATAAAAAAATATCTGAATCTGAAAAAAAATCTGAAAATCTAAGCTGCCGAGACGTAGTAACTAATAATAAAAAAAAACGATAACTAGAAATACAAAGTTTGATAATCATAAGCTGTTATCGGTATACACATGGAATTAAAATTGGATTTTATAGGATTAATAATACGTTTATTACAAACAGGCCAAATGCATTCAACAGAAATAGAGGGAGCCATTCAGAATTGCGTGCTATGATATTATAAAGCACTGTAATCATATCAATATGATATCAATGTCAATATCAATACAAACACATAAGCAGAAATGCATATTGGGACATTAACAGTGCAGTTATTTGTATAAGCAGGGGATCGTATATCCATATTACTGCATTAACTGCAGTCTTTTCAATATGAACAGACGAACATTAACGTGGCTCCTCATTTCATTAGACATGCACTTATATTGATATAAACAATACTCAATATAAACTAACGATCAAAATTAAACAGGCGAGTAGACATTTATATCCACTGATCTAGGCAATGGTAACACATTAATGCACACTATGCTGTTAATGAATATAAGCAGACGGTGAGAAATAGATATTTTGAAATTAAAACAATTCGTCGATCAGCTTTATATACATGCAATCATGAATAATATGCAAAGTACAGTATTAACAACGCTTTCATCATTAAAAACCTACCTACCAGGTCGGCTAAGAAATACAAAGTTTGATACTTATAAGCTGTTATCGATATACGCAGGGAATTCAAATTGGATTTTATGGCATTAATAACACGCTTATTACAAACAAGCAAATAAAATGCATTCAACAGAAATAGGGGAAGCCATTCAGAATTTCATGCTATGATATTATTAAGCTCTTTAAGAGCTTAATGTATAATATCAATATGATATCAATATCAATATCAATGGGCTCGATCCAAAAGTCATCTAAAAGTGACGGGACGGAAATTTTTATCTATTTTCTTATTTTACTGACAGCAGTTAAGTGATCTACCCTAAATTTTAGTCTAACTTTATAGAGTGAAGTCCCAGGAACAATAACACACAAAAAATAAATAATTATGTAAAGTTGGTTGCTGCAGTAACGCAGTTTTAATAGGGACCTTTAGCAAAGAAGACGGGAGGGTCGATCACAACGTTAGCTCTAAGGTCCGTTACAGAAGGGTGCACCAACACAACGCTACTTCTGGAATGGACCTTAGAGCTAACGTTGTGATCGCACTCCCGCCTTCTTTGCTAAAGGTCCCTAATAACGGTGACGGGACGGAATGATAAATTGCCCAAATTCTGAGCATCAAATTCAAAGTGATATTCTATCAAAGTTAAAATAAATGATTTATCAAGACATGATATATACCAAAGCTATATCCCTTGAGATCACAATTCATCATTGACCCAAACTGTCAGCCAAATGGTTCAGGAATTATTTGAGATTTACGAAACGCATGTTTGATGACTGATGACGGAACGGAAAGTGACCGGACGGACATTTTTAAGCATGTACAAAACAAATGGTAATTTAAGAAATTGTAATTTTTTTCAATTTTTTTTGCTATAATAGGAGAAATACAGTTGTTTAAACATCAGTAGCAACTAAAATTTAGTTATAGGCTATTATCATATCTGCTTGTATCTTGACATTTTTTGTTTTATTCAAGATTTTCTAGCATCAAAACCTACATGTTTGACATGATGAAACATTCATTTTGCTATATTTTGAAAATGTTGTAATTAATTTAAAATTTTGTTTCATATATCATGTGAAAACACTTTGAATGTTATTGTTCATTGAAATTTTGGTTATAGGCACCCTCTTTGTAGGAAAAATGAAATCTGCATAAAATTTTACACATGTGGGACTAGGCTTAATTCCGTCCTGTCACCCTTAAATTCCGTCCCGTCACCCATAATAGGTGAAAAGGTGGCGGGATGGAAAAAATGTTGAGAAACTCCTATTTCTACACATGAATAATGGTTTCAAATTAAATGGATTATTTGTGTTTGGGCAGTTATTTTGTTAATG
Organism: Temnopleurus reevesii; assembly: GCA_036244855.1. Lineage (NCBI taxonomy): Eukaryota > Metazoa > Echinodermata > Echinoidea > Temnopleuroida > Temnopleuridae > Temnopleurus > Temnopleurus reevesii. The sequence continues at coordinate 22,340 of BQKZ01008331.1, read as the reverse complement.
TTAAAAAAGTTCCAGAGCTCAATTTTACCTGAATATTAAAAAAAAAAACTTTTACGTGTCAAAGTAACGAAAATATGTATTTTTAACCAAAAAGTGTCATTTTTCGAAAATTTGTGAAACTTTTCTCAAAATTGATTTTCACATTATTGTTACATTAGAGTTGGTTCACAAATTGCCATGATGTATTTTTTTTCTTCAAAATAAATCAGCATAAGCAGTGAGAAACAGATGATGAGGGCGCTTTTCAAGTTCAGATGCCAATTTCCGCGAGATGGTGCGAAGAGGCACATAGACACATATGAATTCATAAAATATAGACTTTGGGCTTTCCAATGAGGTATAAATGTCTAATCAAAAATCAATTTGAAAAATCATGTACTAGGTTGACCTACTTTTGGATCGAGACCCAATATCAATATAAAAAAGATAAGCAGCAATAAATACTCGGACACTTTGATATAAACAGGCGATCGGATATACATATAATTGTATTAAATGCAGTCTTTCAAAATAAACAGACAAACAACGTGGCTCCTTACTGCATTAGAAGTGCACTAATTGATATAACCATACAAACAGAAATTCATATTATGAAAAAAACAATATAAACAGACGAATAAATTGCAAATAATGGAAAGAACAACACAGTATGTCATCTGATTAAACAAACGGTCGTAATGTGTGTTTTGCCATTGACACCGCAAATACCGTTATAGACCGGCAATCAGAAATATCAAACAATCATGAATGCGAGGAATTATTTAAATACTATTAAACATACCTTAACCCATTAACTTCTGAATTCTATCACCCACATAGACGTTATGCATGGTCTGCCTGTTCCAGTAGTTAATAGTTTAAATACATTGCAAGATAACAAGCTGAAGTGGCTTTCCAAATGCGAACTATTTGATATTTACAATGTAGTTTTACAATCACAATATACCACCTGGTGTAAAATTTCTCAAAATACCAGACATGGGAATAAAGACAATATGATAAAATGGAAAATGTGTTGTTATACAACAACATCAACTGGAAGAATATAATAACAAGGAAGCACATGTATACATAATTGGAATTTACCTCGGGTGGGGTAAAACATCAGATGGAATATCTTGTTTACATGACCCCGTCCACCTGGATAGATAAGTCGGAAAATGTGTGACAATACTTCAATTACATTTGAATAGAAAACATGTAATATTTGATCTTCGGATTGATGATTGGAAGACTAAACTGTTTCGGCCTCTTGTCTTTGACCTCCCGAGCACCACCTACACTTTGGAAAAATGGTATTAATATACAAAAATACACTCAAATATTGCATTTGCTACTTTATTTTATGTACAATTCCGATTGGCAACTTTATACAGAGTGTATGAAAAAAAGTACACAGTTTCAAATAATCCGTTCACATTTCAAATAAAGGGAAAATGTGAAAATTTTCATATACACAAAAGAATTGCGGGATGAAATGAATTAAAAAAAAACTTTAGATATAGGTCTTAACCATAACCAAAATGCCAAGGAAATTACGTCGACATATAAGCATATATATAAGCACAACAAAGAACTAAAGAAGGGGTGGGGAGAGAGAAAGAACAAAATGACCGGGCACCCAATCACAGAGCAAGAAGCTACATGAAGGAACTCAAAGACTTAAACAGACGATAAATGACTAGCTGCAGCACCGGCTGGGGCAGAATACATTTAACATTGTAAAGTATTATCAAACTTTTTGTTCATGTTTTAATAGATACACTGTAATCCCATCTATCAAGTGTAGCATTCAAAGTGAATCGTTCATGATTGAGCGAACACTAACTGTTTACATGGAGGGTATAACAAAATGACCTACACCAAAATGAGCTTGAGATGATCTCGAACACCCCATCAGAAAATGACTGCCATTCAAAGAAATTGCCCTTAGCCATGGATCAATGGTGATCTATATTATTATTAGAATGTATGAATTCTCAGTGTTATACTGTACCTAAAACGGCTACAAAATCATATGGTGAGAGATCATTCTCACATGCCACATCTATCTTATGGAATAGCCTCCCAAATTACCTCACAAATATTACACCATATGAAAAATTCAGAAGAAACTTGAAAACTTATCTCTTCAAAAACAACTAATCTACTGATAATCCTAGTTCTTACTTCTTTCTCTCTTTCCATGTTTCCATGTTTCAAGCGCTTAGGGACTTTCGCATGATTGTGTTATGCGCTATATAAAAGTGTTTCATTATTATTATTATTATACCTTCAAATGAAAAAGTTAACACAAAACCAAGCTGGTCATTTGTTAATAGAGGACCATATTAAGTAAATTACCAGCTTGCTCGTGTTTAACTTTTTTTTAATTCGAAGGTAAAGCGTTGAAAATTGATGAAAAGATGACATTTTCATTTTTCGTCATTCGTGGACATCGACAAATTACGGATGCCCTAAAGTGACACCGAAAATGAGATTCGGAAGGACTGCTGCTGTTGCAATAAAAGATTATCCCCAAGGGTGCCCAAGTGGCACCCACCGGATTTCTGTGTAGTACCCCCTAGACTATCATATTCACCAATAAAGAAGCGTTATCATAATTTGTCACGGTCCTGCTGGGATTCTAATTGACTAAAGTATGATGATTCAAATGATTGTGATGTAATGCCAACGGCGTGCAGAAACAAATTAGAACACTCAAAATATGACAAATTGTCACAAAATTGTTTAAAACACCATAATGGCTCCCTAAATTCATTGAATGGTCTTTCAATAAGGTAATTATGATGTTCACTCATTTCGGGGAAATGTATTTTGATGCGCTGGATATGAATTAAAATACATACTTTTAATTACGGGGTATAAGCCTTTTTGTTGTTGTGTTTTTATACACAAACTCGACAACTGCATTATATTTAACAAATGAACATTTCACACCGTTTAAAAAAATATTTAGGTACATGTATGCATTGTATTATATGACAGGCAAACTTCATCCTGAAGCGTTCCGCCTCAAAGCTATCTAAGATTCAAATAAGTCATTTTATTTTTCAAGTTGTTCAAATATTCAAACATATACTGAGTCATTATATACACAGCATTAATTAACAGACATGAAAAAAGAGGCCGGTAGAATAGTTGAGGCACAATTCTAACCAATTATGGCCCATCGTGAAAGGGTATTGCATTCAACGTATAGTCCAACGAAATTCAACACGTTGAAATCATAGCAAGCATATATCAATTATCATATTATTCGATATAAACATGATAAAAAATATGGCGAAGTAAACATGAAGTCTCGCACACAGGATTGTTATACAGAAATACATACAATACGGTCATTACAACATGATAGGTTCAACACTGATGATTAGCTCGTGACATGCACATAGGTGCCTTTTTTACTGGATAACCTTTGAATTCCCAGCAGATGTTCTGCAGAGTAAGACTTTCAAAAGGATTCGTGCAACCTCCGTTCATTCTTGTAAAGAATTCATACCAACGTGTAGGAAACTTTCCTCAACTTTTCCGCCATGGTAGGTCTAAGATTACAATCACAGCGGTCTTTTTCCGAGTTACGAAAGGCCTTAAGAACGACTTTCCGCACGACTTGTATCAGTTATTGCGCTGAATGATCGTATTACACTTGATACCATCCTCCAATTGTTAAAGCCGTGCGTAACGTTAATAATTATTTGGTAAAACACCTCCAACTGTCTTATGTTAGTTTCACCAACATAAGACAGATTTTAAAAACATCTTAACGTACGGCTGGTATCAGTTCTTATGCTGAATGATCGAAAATCTTTTCTGCATGACACTTGATATCGCCCTTCAGTCTTTCTTGAAGTCGTGCACAAGAAGAAGAATGATTTGGTAACACACCACCCAGATTCAATCTTGAAGATGTAACGTCTAGACCACCAGTCGAGAGCGTTAGGGTTGTCACTTCTTTGATTTCAATTTGCGGATCATCTGAGCAATCTACTTCTTGGAGTTTCCACTTACTGAAGGATTCACATAAAGAGAAAGATGCAATTGAAAAATTACGAGATTAATGTTGATTGATGTTGACGTGTTTTAATAAAAGATGATTGAATATCAAAAGCTGGGTTATCGCATTCAACGGGGTTTTTCGATCTCATAGAGAAAAAAAGGATTATTGTATCGGATACCTGATATCATTTCGACAAGCAATACTTAATACAAATTAAAGGCAAATTGCTATATCCTCCTCATAAGATCGAAAATCTGAAGTGCCTCAGTCATTGAATGATAAATATTTATATTCAGTGATAAAATTGATTGCTCAAACGATGCTAGATATGCCATACACTGATCATATTAAGGACAGTCGGGAAGCACTTACTCCATCATATGAAAATGTTTTGCCCCAATATGTGCAGAAAAGGCAGCTAGCACAGGCTGATCGCTCTCGTGCGCGCAAGGAAACTATAGCACAAGATCGAGCTGCGCACTGACCATTGTATGACGTAAAGCACGTTCATGAATGCTAGAATATCTTTCGCACTTGAGCTTATCTTGAAAACTAAGTCTGTTTGTATTGTGAAATCGCAACACTTTTCTCTCGACGAATGAGCACCATCATTATAGAAAATGAAGATTAAATACCCAGCTTTCTTCTGGCGTGCGAAGAAAATTGATACATTTACCACGGTCGTGTGAATTTTGGCGGGTAATAGATTGCACTGACTACCAGCCAAAATGTACAAAAAAAACCCGCACAATTCCAATTGAAAAGTTGAAAATATGATACTATAAAAGTGAATATCGCAATTCTTTACAAAGCAAAATAATTATTATATAGGGTATCATTTTCAAGGTGATATTTCAAATAATATCTAAAAAATGCAAAGGTTTTGCATTTTATTTTTTTTTTATCATTTTCAAGTAGTGATTGACTTCCAACGAAACAGTACTGTTTTAAATCTTGATTTCACGGGTTAAATTGGGTTTGCTACGGCGCACTGAGCAGAGGCACGAAACCTTTTCATATATGGCTGATGGGTTTTTATTATTGTTTATGATTAAATGCCGTTATGGTAGATACTTACGCTCTGGTAGAGTGGATTGAATCATCTGTCCCAGTCCAGCTTCATTCATGGCTTGATAAAGAACATCAATCTGTTCACTTGGTCTCACCTGACATCTCCAGTCACGGAGCATCTCACTTAACCCTGCTCTTGAGACAGTATAGTATGATGAGCCTTCTCGACTGATGTATTTTTTAACAGCTTCACAGGAGAAACCAAGCTTGTAGCCAAGAGACTGGACGTCCTTCGGTGTGAGGATAATTTCTACCATGTACTCAAAGAGTTTGTCGGTGGCGATAAGGAATCGACCTTGTCTAGATTTAAAGTAAATCGTTGAGACATATTTATAATTGACGTAGTGAATGAATGCAAGTAATTTATTACCAAAATTTGACTTAATGAAGCATGCATCGAGGGCCTTTTGTCAAGGCCCTCGACTTTAGACTTCCCCCTCGACGTCGATTGAGGACATCGAGAAACAACAACTGCGCGAGCTGAGACAGTGCGAGCTTTCGAGGGCCTTTTTGCAATGGTTTTGCATTTTATTGTTTTGACCATTATTGCGACCAATTCTTTTTGTCGGAAAAGTCGCATCCAATGAGAGACGTATAGGGACACGATGTTGAATACGCACGGAACGAACAAGAGCCTCTGTGTGCGTGATGTGTGTGGTGTGTACAGTGCTCAGTCCACATGATAAGGACGCGTCATCTACGAATGATGGAGTGTATTCGATGATTGTCCCTTAGTTGAACCAGAGATTAGTTTGATAAACAATCTTAACGTTTTTCAGTAAGCATTTTAGTAAGCATTACAGAAGGAATCACGGGTTTAACTCGTCATAAGATACACACTTATTAAACATGTTAGAATAAAACCAGATATTTATATATCATTTGCATTGATTCCCTGCCTAATGGACGAGTCTGAGTACCCAAACAGCATCTCCTCGATTTTTATTGGACGCCTCGCTTAGGTTCTATAAATATTCAAGACTATTCAGAATGGTAGCGGATCTCATGAATTTTTAATTCAAGGCGGATGTGAAGAGGCTCTCACGCCGAAACATGGTCCAAAGAAGATGTTGTTCGAAATGGCTCAATCAATGTTTATGAAAACGGCTGTCAGCCTACGGCGTAGAGAGCCTCGACAAGAGGCTAATATCACAATGCATTTATTACACTTGAAACAACACAAAACTGAATACCAAAATTTTTAGTACCCTCCCATGCCATACGTATTGCAACATAGACTCACTCTCAACTCCTTCAGGACAAACGATAACCCAATCAAATGCCATAGCAATATGAAGAAGAATGCTATAAAATAATCTCATGATTGATTTAATTGATCATGGACAATAACTTAGCAAAATTGTATTGCTTTAATATTTTCAAAGCCTAATTGCTGGTACACGGTGTACCAAAAAAATGATAAAAAGGCATGACTTGAGAGTACTGAGAACGACTTCTCCATCTACTACGTTGTCTTTTTATTTGCAACATATATATGGCGTGTAGTTTTTGTACTTTTTATGTTAGCATAGGAATTTAACAACATATGAAATGTGTTTAATTTATTGATAGAGAACATAATTTGGGGAGAAATCGTTGACTTATCTGCAAGTCGAGACATTGTAATTAAAAATATCCCAATCGCCATACATGTTCCCTCCTTTTTTCTTTTACAGAGTATTGTACACAAAAAAATATTCATCCTTGTTTAAAAAGTATGATTCTGTAATAAATTTGCTATTGTCGGTGGCGGGAATTTATTAATATTATCCATTGTTGTCTTTGCGTCACAGAAATAATTGTCAGACTGAATAGTTCCAATAAAAAAAAATCGTCAATTACTCTATTTAAATTTATTCTAATTGATTTCATTTTGGAGGCTGTGTTAAGGTTCCGTCATACCATACATGACACGAAATCACAGCACGGTCCTGACGGTATTTGCGCAATACTCTTTCATTGGCCAAATGTTGAACATCCTTTGCGTGGAGGAGCGTTGTGGCCAATAAGAAGCAGAAACTACCAAATACCGATACAATGGCCAAATGTTGAACATCCTTTGCGTGGAGGAGCGTTGTGGCCAATAAGAAGCAGAAACTACCAAATACCGATACAATGGTTTGCTTAGGCCCCAATCACATACGGCCCCTGAAGCAACACGTTTTAACACCATGCTTTGTTCACTGGCAGGTAAAAGTGAACTAAGCAAAGATTTATGTTGAATCGTATTGCTTCCGAGCCCCATGTGACTAGCGCCATAGCGTGCTGATGGTTTTTAGACTTACTTGTCCGTGTAATCGCGGGAGTAATCCGGCTCCGCTTAAGAGACGAAAGGGAATAACGGTACGAGAAGATAAATTGATAAGTATAAATTATATGTATTAGGAATCTGTACTATTACAATTGAACTGTAAAGGAAAAACGACTCGGAAGTTTTTTAATGAATAAATACAATTCTTCAGATAATTAAATGAATACACTCTCCATTGATGTCCATTGAACTAAGGAACTCTTAAGAGTTCAATAATTATTTTCATCATTATCATTATTATCATCATCATCGCTACAATCATAATCATTTAAAAACATCCCAAACATTAACAGGATTAAATAAACTCTGAAACAACTAAATCTGAATCGTGTTTAACCCTAAAAAGCCCAAGCTATTTTGATGTATCTGTGGTCCAAGAACGTCCAAAATATTTGACGGATCGGGCTGGAATTTGGCACAGATGTAGAGCAAGTTGTAATCTACAATTTATGACCGTTGGAATTTCTCAAGGTCACCGTTTGAGAGCGCAATTCAATGAAATGCATTTCAAAAGGGTGAATTTTGTCCCTTTTTACATATGGTCTATTAAAGTCAATATTGTGGATTAAAAAAGGACTGAAATGTTGTATTATCCCCCTTTCGTATCTTAAGAACACATTACATGACTTTATTAAACACATTAGATGCATTTAGAGGTCAAAATATGACAATAATTGCATTGTGTCATATTTATCCCATTATTGCTGATAGAGGGCGCCAGACGACTTTATAAAAGTTCATATTATTCCTTTATTTTTTCACTTTTTAAGCTCCAATCTTCACCAATATGATTTCAGGGCTTTCTGGAAATGTCTGGGGTACTTTTGTTTGCATTAAATTGGAAAAAGTATTTTTAAATATTTTATTTACTATTTATGAAAAAAGTGGCTAAAAAACAAAGGAAAACAAAAGAAATTGTCGGAAAGCGTGTTTTCTGCTCAAGATGCACAGTAGAGAGCAATAGCAAACTAAAAATCATAGATTTTGACCATTTCCACGCCTTTTTGGGTAGATTTGAAGCTGAAAAACTGAAATTATTCGAAAAACGAACAAACATGCCGTTTGTTTTGTGGTTGCCATGGCAACATGAAATACGGGATAATACTAAAAATGGAATCATAATGTCCGCAACAAAAATTTCAGAAAAAGTCACCAAATTTGAGCCTAATCGGACCAAAAATGTAGGAGTGGTTTACGATTATGGGCTTTTTAGGGTTAAGATATATATGACATTTGTGATATCAAACAGACTACTAATACTAGTCTATACCTTCCATTGTCGTTGTAATCTTTCTATCAGTATCAGTTAGCGTTGAGTTACCCTGCTTCAACACAATGCCAAGATTCCCATTTAGTTTCTCGGTGGGCGTAAACTGAGGCTCGAAGATCACACTGCATATTTCTCCTGACAGGAGGCGACTAATTGGAAACTGCGCAAGAATTGAGAAAACCTTTATACTGTCATAATTGTATTCGCATGGAAAAGAAAACAACAACCAGCTGGTGATGTTCTTTGGTATTGAATCGTAATCAATCTTTTTAATGGAGTGCTCTGGTAGGAATTGGTTTCTAATTACGACTATGACCCTATTTGAAATATGTTTCGGTTAACTTGATCCAGTGAAAATGCCAAAGAATGTGTTTTTTCAAACGTGTATCAACATTCCAAGAGCAAACTTCATTCTTCTCACACGAGAAACAATTGCCCTGCAAACAATGTGGCTACTTAACAAAAAATAAATCCAAAATACAGGTGAATACCACAACATCAAACTGTGATGTTACATGTGCTCATTTAGCGATTTATCTGTATGGTTCTTTCTACAATGTCGTTGTTTTATTGTAAATGCAAACCGAATAAACACATCAATCTTACCAATCGCTCAGTAACTTTCGTTTCATCATCGCAGCACAATATGAGATCCTCAGTTATAGAGGATAAGCAGAATTTCACGACTTCGTCCACTTGCTTGTAATGGCCTGGTAGTCCATCCTGAACAATCGTAGTACCCTGCATCGTGGTTACAAAGGACAATGTATTACTTTCATATAATATAGCAGAACATTGTGCCAATATGAAATATGATGCAACAAAATATACGTTTATTTCCTTAAATGAGATATGTAATGCTCCTACGTTGCATCATCAGGAAATTAATCTAAATATGACTCACACATTTCCCGAAATTTATATATAGTTAATAATGTTATAATATTTCGTGGGGATCGTTTTATAATTTAAAAGAATATCATGTACATGTACATGCCTTCAGAAATTACATTTGTTAAAGAAGTCAAATTATTAATTTAATAATAAAGTAAAGGCCATTCGGGCGAATACACAGTTTTGAGTGATATTGTTTTGACAGATTTAGACTTAGATTTCATTTCCCAACCGAGTCGAGACGCGCAGAAGGAATGTGAAGTTTCAAGGTATCATTCAGCATTGTTTTCGTTTAAAAGTTACCAGCTGCCAGATTCTAAATGGTACCTTAATAATTCATGGTGTGCATAAACTTTAAATCGGTTAAAAAAAATAAACTACTTCCTTCAATTTTTGAGGATTGAAGCTGTACGAAAGAGACGTACCTTGTCGTAGTTGTCATATGGATGACATATCTGAATGCACAGTTTGGGTCTCTCTGAAGATGCAACGACGATTGGCTGGTAAACTTCATAGATGAACTGTACTCTCTGGACATCATTGGATGCCAGAGCCCAGATCTGAAGATGACTCATGAGGAATTCTATCTTGTTTCCTGAAATCTTGAAACCATCTGAAGAAGACGCTGTCAGGATTTTGCGACCAAACGTTTCTAAAAAGTGGTATAAAGTAGGATAAAAAATACACGAGTTTAATTTTTCAAAAAATGTGTCATCTAAATTTGTGAAAACGTGATTTTAGGACAGCTGTTTTCAGATAGTATCTCGTTGAATGTATGGTTACTTTTCTGTAGAAAACAAATCTAGTTTGTATTAATAGAATGGGTATCTATAATGAATGGCAGGGTTATCTGTAAAAGCTTTTTGTGCCCATCATTGATTAGGGAGCTGCACATTTTATACTTCACCTCACAAAGTGCGCCCTGAATAATTATAACAGGACGTAGAAAGTTTTCACTTGATGAGCGATGAGCAGTACAAATAAATCCATTGAAATTAATCAAAGCAATAATTAATTGCAAGTTGCAATCAAAGTTATTGTTTCATGCGCAACTTGTTTAAAGGTCACACCATCCATGAAGAAAATAGGTGTTTCCCTTTATTACTGATCGGTACTTAATTCTTAATTGATCACGACTTTCTTGCGAAACATCCAGAGTATGAATATGTTATCCCAAATTCTGGCAGTGTTAAAAAGTTCATATTCAAAGCAATTTAGGTAATTACTAAATTGTGATTGCAATGAA
>BQKZ01008330.1:13703-26605 GCA_036244855.1 Temnopleurus reevesii | reverse complement strand
ATTTGGAGCAAGGCAACCAATCAGTTTAAAGGACAACAACGTCACAAAGAAGGACTTTGCATTGAGCTTATCTCTTGTCCTTTTCAATGTCACCACAACTGATAAAGTGATTAATCATTAACCAACACATTGTCCAGGACTTATCTGGTTCACAATTGGTTTACTCATGGACTACCAAACAATCTCTATTCCTTTGATGTGGGACATCCAACCTACAGATTTTCAGCAATATCTAAGGCCCCAGTCACATAGAAGCAAGGGGTCTTGACTTCTTGTGCCACTCTCGTAACATAGACATTAGCGTCGATGCGACTATGTTAAGAGGGTGGCACAAAAATTTAAGACGCCTTAGCATGAGGAGGATAGCTAAGACTATTTTGTGCGAGTGGCCCCGGGAAGCAACAAGATTCAACACGACTGCTTGCTAACAAAAAGTTATGCTAAATCCTGTTGCTTCCCGGGCTCTATGTGACTGTGGCTTAAGTCAATCTTTTCCAAGTCGAATAATTGCTTAAATTGATGTAATTTTTCAAACAAATCATCAAAAACCTATGTAATTTACCTCATTTAACTTTAAGTCAATTATTTTTTTGTGGCCCCAAAAGATCTGATCAAGGCAGACCTGTACCTACCTTGATAGTGCCCCAGAACTGAGCGGAGACCTAAGTTTGATATAAATAATAAAATTGCTTCTAGTTTTCATCAATTACTAGAGAAACCACTCCTGGCTCTCCTAATACACAACTGTCAGTATGGAAGAGTTCTTTCAGCTCTTCCTAAACTCTGATCACCATCACTGGTCATAGCTGCCTTTGGATGCGTATAGTTGACTCTGCCTATGTACATCAAACTTGTCTAAGCCGAATGATTGCCTAAGTCAATATAATTTTTTTTTACCAAGTCATAATAGAACCTATATTATCTACTTCTTTTAAGTCAAATTTGTCATAAGTCGATGAGAGATTTTTGGGATGTGAAGAGATTCAACTTAGGCTGAGTTACCTGTATTTCAGTTTGATAAGTGGATATCCCACTCAAAGATATAAAGGCCATCTGTAGTCCATGTTTAGGAAGTCCATGGTCTACTTGATTTAAGTGCCATTCCCAGAAGGCAGGGACAAAAGATGTGAGATATCAATGGGGTTTTTCACAACCATGCCCAGTTGTAATTAGAAGCTGTAGTCCAATCAGATTAACAGGTTTCTATAGCTTTTCACAAAAGACATGGACAAGTTTCTTTGTGTAATGCCCCACTGACCCAATTGTACTTTCATGCTACCAGCAAATTTGCCAAAATCCTTATAATACATGCATGGTGGGCTTGAGGGAGAAATTTAACTATAAAGAGGAACTTAATCCAGACTTCCAAGGGCTCTCAGTGGATGAAGAAAAATACAATGATTAAACTGAATCTTTTTTCACAGTTTTACAAATTTCAATTGGCCTCCTTACATTGGTAACGTACATGCACAAATGGCTGGCAACATAGAGAACTCTCCATTCATTTGTAGACATAATTTCACATTTTTTCCTTCAAAAGATAAGTAGACAAAAAATCAACAAGATTCATCCTAAAATGCATGTCGGATCAAAATGTTATCATACTTGAAAAGCACAATTTTGTCCACTTTTCTGTAACAAGAAGAAAATGTTAAATTCTATATACAAAGTGCATGAAGATTTCTCCATGTTGGCAGCCATTTCGCGCAGGTAGGTTGCAAAATTTAAAAAATAGAGTTGCCACTCTATTCATGATGTTTAAGTAATGGCCATTTTTTTAAAGAGAAAATGGGTCAAATGTACAGTGGTGACAAAACATTACCCTATCCTCCCATTACATTTTCTCATTTTTACCTGCATTACTTGTAGTTATTGCCACAAGGTCAAAATAAAATAACCCTTCTTCCCCCCCCCCCCTCCCCATGTCAAAAAAATTAATAAAATAAATATATTCACAATAAAACCACTGAACTTACCTAGTTTGAAAGCACATACCCTAGACTTTCGGTGTGTGCGTGCGCAGAGCATGATACAGCCAGGGTACACATTGTTTGACTACATCACACACAAACAGCATTGCTCTATCCTCAGTCTGCAGACACACAATGCATACCCTGCCTGTATCACTCTCTGTGTATGCGCACAATGAAACCCAAGGGTCTGTTCTGGCAGACTAGAACTTACCTTGGTCTTCTTATAATAATTCTTTTTAAGTCAACACCACATTTTTATTTTGCTTCATTCCAATGATGTAGTATCAGAAATCAGAAATTGCCTTTCAGTTCTCTATCATTCGCTCACTCTCTCCCTCTCTCTCACTCTCCCACTTCCTGATCTTTCCTATAATTCAACCCCCAATTTTTTTCTGTTTTTTTTTTAGAAATATGATTCAAGCCATAAGTATCATTTTATATAAAATTGGAAGACCAATTTCTCACAATTATGCACACACAAACACACACAAACATAACATGCACCAACAGAAGAGTACTATTTGATCTTTCTTGGAGTTTTGGTGGCCCTAAAGAGGGCCGAAAAATAAAGGTAAGNGATACATGCATGGTGGGCTTGAGGGAGAAATTTAACTACATAGGGGAACTTCATCCAGACATTGAAGTGCTTTCAGTGGATGAAGAAAAATACAAGGATCAAACTGAAAATTTGAGCAAAATTCGACAATCCATTTAAAAGATAGAAATTTTCCAAGTTTAAATTTACACCCCTAATAGTTTCCTTAAATTGGCAACATGAAATCAACAAGATTCATCCTAAAATACATGTACATGTAGAATCAAAAGTTCAATATCATACTTGGAAAGCAAAATGTTGTCTACTTTTCTGTAACAAGAAGAAAATGTTATATTCTATATGCAAATTGCATGGAGAGTTCTCCATGTTGGCAGCCATTCGCGCCTGTAGGTTGCAAATTTTAGGAACCCACAAGGGGTATGAGTTGCCACTCTATTCAAGATGTTCAAGTAATGGCCATTTTTTAAAGAAAGTAGATCAAATTTACAGGGGTGACAAAACATTACTCTATCCTCCCATTACATTTTTACCTGCATTAGTAGTTCTTGCCACAAGGTCAAAATAAAACAACCCATCCTCCCCCCCTGTCAAAAAATGAATAAAATAAACATATTCATGATAAAAACCACTGAACTTACCTTGGTTTTCTTAAAATAAGTCAACAACACATTTTTATTTTGCTTCATTCCAATGATGTAGCATCAGAAATCAGAAATTGCCTTTTAGTTCTCTATCACTCGCTCACTCTCTCTCTCTCTCTCGCACTCTCCCACCTTCCCGCTCTTTCCTATGTTTCAACCCCCAATTTTTTCCCTGTTTTTTAGAAATATGATTCAAGCTATAAGTATCATTTTAAATAAAATTGGAAGACCAATTTCTCACAATTATGCACGCACACACACACAAACATAACATGCACCAACAGAAGAGTACTATCTGATCTTTCTTGGAGTTTTGGTGGCCCTAAAGAGGGCCGAAAAATAAAGGTAAGAAGGGCTTGTGATAGAAAGGAAGAATAAAGATAAAGAGGTTTTTGCCGATACAACAGCTTTGCAGCCGGATCTGGCAAGATAGTGCTTCAGCGCGAGCTTCTGGCACTAAAAATGTCTTTGGTGGTTGAAAACATGATTGGTCCATGTTTGGTCCATGATGACAGTCTTGTTGATGTAGCTTCTGGTTTCCATGGAATCAGGCCTGCTCCATGGCACTTCAAAATCATTCCAGTGATCAATCGGAAAAACGGACTGGAGATCACTTGCTCTGGAACTTGGGAAAGTGTCTTTACTACATCAGTTTTGAGAATCCTCATTCAAAGCGAGAGAACCTCTCATTAAATTTGCCAGATTTTTGTCATCATTGCAATGCATAATTTTGCTCTCAATGCATAAATTATCCACTTTTTACTCCTGCAGCTTTCTTTGAACTTTTCTTGCGGTATTGAGGTGCTTCTTTGCCATTTTTTTACAAACATATTCAAAATAATTTCAACTTAAAAAATCAAGTTTGGAATGTTGATGCTTTTTCTTTATCTACAAGCTAAACACACTTAACAATGTTAATACAAATGTACTGTTAACAAAACTGCATAATTCTGATCAAGAGTTGTAGTTATTTTTAGCTGAATGCATCAGGAACAAGTTCCACAGAGAAGGCAATAATCTGGACCCAGTTGCATGAAACTAGAATTCCCGACTCCATAGACATCCCACAAAGACATGTAAGAATAGTGTTTCTGTGAGATGTACATGTATGTTTGTAGACTGGAGACAGTTTCAAGCAACTGGCCACTGCCACTCCACCATTTCCCTCCCTTCATTGCGGCTTCATCGTGAGCGTTTTCTCATGGAGGTTGTAAAACATCGTAGACACGTGGTCGCTGAGGTAGATGTGGTTTGCATTTCAACTTGCAACAATATGATTATACATGATCAGAATAGCATTGATTGTGATAAATAGGCACTTTGTGGCACAAAAAGCACATTTGTTAAGCATTAGAATGTCATTTTAATGACCTTATATGATGGTCCCCATACCAGAATTTAATTTGTGAATCTAAAGATGTAGCTTAGAATAGATATTGATGCTCTACTCTTATAAGACTTGTTTCAGAAACTGGATAAAGAGAAAATGAGTTTATTATATTTTTTAAAGAAAGAAAATGTGTTCCCTATTATGAGATAAATTAAGAAAAATGCTGTACCATTTAACGACATTCTATGCATACTTTGTTGGGTGTAAATACTTTTTGCATGCCAATATTTACCATTAGCCTAGCAGTTAACAGAATTGATTAATATAAGATACATGGAAACTAGTGATATACTCAAAATAGTAGTAAGCAGATTTGTTGACTCATGACTGTACACCCTTGATTTGAATATGTTCACTGGTATCATACATGTACATGTGCATGTTCAGTGTTGATACAGAATTATTTAAAGCAGGCTGGTAATTTATGAAACAGTAATACTGTGAGAAAATACTTTAAAGCCACTAAACACTATCCCATGTACATGATGGGTGAAAAACTAAACAATTTCAGTATCAAACACAGAACAATTTGGGCAGTGAAAACATCAAACAAGCAAAGTCAGCCATTAGCACCACTTCTGCACTTGGTAAAAATGTTTAAAAATACTTTCTTATGTACATGTACATATTGTGCAACTGTGTTGCCATTAGTTTTAAAAACTTGTGAACAAACACAAACACACACATTCAGTACATTTACATTTCACATGGAAAGTTCACTGGAAGTCTTATCAAAATGAAATATTTTGTAGTACACTAATACTGCATTATGGCAGATTTATCATTACAACAATTACCTTTTTAAAAAATTCTTTTTCTTTTCAAACAGACATTTCAAATCACAGTTTGCAGAAAACAGAGATTGTGATACATGTCTGCATTTGTATCTCCAAAAACAAAATTGCTGAGTACTAAATACTTTCAAACTTTCAATAATGATAAGACTTTCAGTAAAATAAAGGCTATAATGCCTCTAGAGGAGTCATTAAATCCCATTGTTTGACCACCAATTAAAATTAGTCAGAATCTTAGTGATTTGGGATCACTCAATTTTGATGATTTTTTTTCCGTAGATGTGGAATTCAATTTAGATAAATATCACCAACATTCTCTATAAAATGGTATCATAATTCATTGCCTGACTGGGCTCTATAGAAATTTCACTTTGACTCTTAAAACCGAAAATTTAACAAAGTGAAATAATGACACCTCTCTCATTATGCACGGGTTTATGTGCAAATTATGTACAATTTTCATTAATATCTAATCTACAAATTACAGAGTTGGGAAGAGCATAACAAGGATTAACCGATAAATGACTTACTAGATTGTCTTTTGGTCATGGTTTGCACAGAAAATTGATATTGTATAAGTTTATAAGGTTTTCAAGGTGTATTTTCTTGGAAATTGAAAATTGACAGGATTCAAATTTGAGAAGATAAACAATCCCTCCCCTCAAAATGATGAAAACACATTAAATGTGTCACAACATTTATTTTAAAAAATGATTGCAAGGATGTATGAATAGATTGCAATTGTGTCACTGTTTTGAATTCACCCCTTTTGGGACCCAGATCTAATTTACATAAAGTACTTATTTTCCCAATATACAAATAATTATTGGATTCTGTATTGTACCTGTACAATTAAACCATCTGTACATTTATTACAATTACTTACAAATTTAAAGCTTTAATATAAAAGTACAAACATGACTGAAACACAAATTGATCTTATAATTTTGGACAGACAACTGTAAACATCTTGGCCTAGATGTCTGAAAAAGTGTAATCCGCTTGACACCTGGCTTAAAGTATGTAGTAAAATCTAGCAAGATCCCCTCACAAAAAAATGCATCGAGCACATCTCTCACAAACACCTTTCACACATTCAACNACAAAATTTAAAAAATAAGATATGACATGATTACAAGTTCTTGTGAATGGGTTTGGAAAAAACATCAAAATGTCAGCATGGGAGAAATTTAAAGGTGTAATCTTCTCTGTTCTCTTTCAGACCAAGGGCCAATTGCGATTTTGAGGCATGGTCAGTAGAATAGTCTCATTCTCTCTCCATTCATGGCAATACATGTTTATCCATGCTCAATACTATTAATTTTAGCATAGCTTCCAATAGTAACTAATTCCTCTTTTTTCATTTAGTTCAAATTATGCTTGCTTAGCAGTGAAACAAGCATATGTGTAGCAAAGTTTACCACCCAAGCAAAATAGGCAAAATAAAATATGTATACTTGCAATAATGATGCTTTGAAGTAAAATTGTTGACATCTCATTTTTGATTTAGCTACTGCGGAGCTCGTGCAGTGCATACAACTAAATTTTTATCATGTGTCCCTCAGAAGAGGTACCAGTATTTTGTTTTATGAAGAAAATGAAAATCAGACAAGATCACAGACCTAACTGTTAGCAATAAGCTATTATCACTAATATGTATTGGCAAACTATTTTCATTTTCTATTTATAACATATGCATGAATGAGCATTAATTTGCTCCAAAGAATATTCTTTACTGCAATTTTGGGGACCTGTATTAGCTACCAGCCAGTGAAATTTTATCATATTCATCCAGATTATTCCCTTAAAACATCAAACAATTTATTCATATTGTACTTTAAAGTGTCTTTTCTGACTTGATAAAATGCAGGAGTGTGTCTTATTTTTCAACCTTTCTCTTTTTTTTATTAGAAAGATTTAACTGAAGATACTAATTTTTTTTTATTAAAGTCGCTTTCCTATGTTAATAGAGTATTCCTTATTATGCATTTTTTTTTTAATATTAAAAAAAGTTGTATTCAATAATACATGTAGATCTTCATTTATTCACATATCATGACATGGCTATCTTTACTGTTGAAAAACAAATTATGATGCACAAACAACTAGCATATATTAATACTTGTATGGTGATGTTGACCGGTCTTTGTCACAGCTATTGCTAGATGTAATGTCTGAGAGATAAAAACTAGATATTCATGCAAATCATCCCTCTGCTACTCCCCTGCATTTCTGATATTCACGTAACCCTAATCCCATTGGGATATTTCAGTCATCTCAGTTCATTGGGGGGGGGGGGGGGGTTTTTTTTCCCCCCCCCCCCCCCCCCCCCCTCTCTCACACACCCTTCCTCATGCACTCCCACTAGCACACTCACACAAATTCAGCAACCACCATCATTCAAAACCGAGGAAAATAGATTGTGGGAAGCATGTTAGAATTGAAATTCACCCATAAACACATTCAAAAGATGAGTTGTGTCTACATGAATCTATGTACATGTAGATTTACCTGTTCGTGATCTTAAAGCTTCAGTTGATTTGAAAAAAAAGAAACATCTGAAATTTGATTAAAATTAAAAATATTTCTTGAGTCTATGTATGAGAAAACCATTTTATGAAACTCAGAAATCATGATCATTCCAAAGCTTTTGGTTGCCAATATTTGTAATATTTCCAATAGAAAATTGCAGCTAATCACATCTCACATTGTGAGAGATAGATAAATCACCGCATCTGAAAAACACATCATTGTCTTCTTATTGCACAGACCAATTATTATTTCAAGATGAGTGAATTTCATTCCTTCCCAATTATATAAAATCAGAACTTGGACAGATAGCCCTAAAATGTACAAGTTCTGGCCAAGGTCAAGGAAATACCATAACGTTAAAGGCCAAACATTAAAACAGAACTTCAATTTCCATACAAAACACGGATACTGCTCTGCAATATATGTAGCAAGATTTGGCCATATTTCATGACATTTAACCTTGAGCATTGAAAAATAGCATCAAAACACCTCATAACCGCAACCTTAGTTCAAGCTGCAAAATTTCATAAAAACACATTTTCAAAATGCTTTTTTTTCAGAAATCTAAACCATGCATTTTACGACTCTACTTTCAGCATGATCTTCAGATCTCTGGTAATCTTCTCAAACTCTGATTGCTCTGGCATGGCAATGCACATTTGGGGGCATGTTTTGGACTCCTTGGAGCTGAAAGAAACGGGTGTCCCAGTGAAAGAACCTAGCCAACTTGATGGTGGCATCGGCAAACTGTCAGGATTCGGCGCTTCGCTGAATTTGGCACCAGCATAGGTGCCGTCAGGAGATTCGCTCTTCCTTCCAGAATACTGTTGATTTGGACTAGGCTTCACGGACGGGGACACAGGTTTGGGCTGCATAGATGGCTGACATGATGGTGGAGTCCGCCGATTGTTGCCGTTGCTCCTCGTCTTCGGAGAGCTTCTTCCTCCAACTCTCTGACTTTGCACATGCCCCTTCTCTTTAACGTCTGCAATCTTATCTTTGGCACGATTCCCCTTCTCTCTTCCATTTACTTTCGATGCGTATCCCGAGTTGTCTCTTGACTTCCCTTGGGCAGGAGATGACTGAATCTGAACTGGCGCCATTTTTATTACGTTTGATGACGGATTGGGAGGCATATTTCTGCTTCAGCTTGGCCGAGCTTGGCAAAATAAACCAGAGTAACCGTAAACCGCTACCCTAGAATTTACTTTACTTATCTTAGCCTGGCTGTAGACTTTCAAGATAGAAGTGACAGAAAAGATGACCTGGCCTGGGTTGTGTTGATATCGATGCAAAGAAGAAAGATTCCCCAATGCAAATTTCCGGAACAACAATGGCGTCAGATCGAGACAAACTTACTGCACTGCAGTGCAGGATGCTGTCGACAAGGAAAATGACATCGAAAAAATCACCGTCAAGTTGGATGTCTTCGACGTTGAAAATCGATGGGTGATGAATTCAGTAGAAAATCTACAGATGTGGAATATACTAATTGGATGAAGGGTTGAATTAGTGGAATATAAGGGCCATTTGCCCGTTGTATTTCGATCTCTCCCCTGCTACCTTCTTCTCTCTCGTTCGTGTTAATAATTGCGCTCAAGCTTTACACAATTTTCCTGTAGCGCAATATCACAATAGTATTTGCTGGGTTGTGTTGACATCATAATTGATCCATTATTTATTGACCAATCAGAGCGCGGTCTGTAATCATATGACCTCTTTGTTATTGGTTTCAACCAATCACATCCGAGATAAACATCCCCACTCTATTTTTAGTCATTATTCACCGAAAGCTTGTTGCCGAGTGGGGGAATTCTGGGACTTTCGGCAGGTGTCAATAGAAAAGCTTCCATTATAAAATTAATTTTGATTTACGACATTCATAGACTTTAGGATCGGTTTTCCCCGCTGTATTGCGAAAGAACTTATCTTTCCAAAGTCGAAGCAAGAAGATAAACTACGGCGGCAGTGCAGGGCCCCAAAAGAGTTGTGGGGGCGTCGTCCCAATAAAATATTGTTAGTACATGCTTGGAGGAAGAAAATTTTCTTCCTCCAAGGTACATGTAATAAGTGTGATTTTGTTCCTTGCTTTACATTTGCCCTCAACTAAAAAAAACTTTTTTCCCCTTTTTTTCTCTTGCTTTTCACCGAAAATTGAAGAATCCTTGTATCCATAAATATACGGAGTATGACCTGAAAATATACATTCAGACGCTCTAGCTGTTGTCGGGGTGAACCCCCCCCCCCCCCCCCCCCCCCCCCCGGCATTGCGACTCTTCGTGACCTTCTTTCCAGTATTTCGCAACTTGTGACACTATATTCGGCTTGGAAGCCATGCCCTCTTGAAAAAAATCGTCAGGCCTTAAATGGCTCACATCGTGATAAATCAAAGATAAAAAGGCTATGAAAATAATATTCGTCGCGATAAAAAAAAATAAAAAAGAATTGTTAGGAATGTTATCATGAACATTCACACACACATTAGATTTTATAGGACTTACAAGTATTTTGTGACTTGGAGCAAAAAGTGTGATTTTACACTCTCGAAACAATCTATTCAAATTTTAATTAGGCCTAATGTAGTGTGCGAGGAGCACTCAATATACAACTATTCAAAATTAATAGAATTCGCATTGTTTAGTAGTGTTTTAAGAATGATGTGATGAAGCACTACATATACAACGCAAACTATATTCATTTTTAATAATAGCTGATTATTGAGTGCCCCTTGCGCACAACATTGATTCAAATTTGAATATACTTTTTCGAGAGAGTACGCAAGCAGATGTAAGTAAACGTATGAATTCATTTTTAAACGTTGAAAACGGAGTATTTCCCGGGTTTGTGTGTGTGTTTATTATAATTCACCCATAACCTCTTTTCTAAATAATAGGTATCTCTTTTGTATTAAAAAAAATAAATCATAAATTACTGCAGTGATTCATCCCCTCGAATTTAAAAAAAAATCTTCTGAAACTTACAAAATTCAATAAGATTATATGATTTGCTCAAAATTCCACTGCTGGAAAGAAAATTTCGTTTAAAATACTGGTGGCGAAAATTACACTGATAAACAATATTTTATTTTTTTGCTCAAAATTCCACTGCTGGAAAGAAAATTTCGTTTAAAATACTGGTGGCGAAAAATCACACTGGTAAACAATATTTTACTTTTTAAATGTTCTCTGCATGTTTTTTCTCAGCTGATTTAGAATGAACATGATGCGCTGTATCCAAATATCAGATCAAGTTTTAGGGCTACCCCCACATGTTGTTTGCGCGACATTTTTTAAGGCGTTGTGGGGGTAAATGCCATGTAAAATCATTTTATATTTCTATTGAAAATGATTATGTTAACTACAAGAAAGGTTCAGGTTAAGAATATTGTTATAATGATGCTGAAAAGAGGTCGAGAGCTGGCGCTTTACATAATTATTTAACTGCTTCGTGAGCTTCAGTATATATATATAGCCTATATATGGCAAATTAGAGTATGCCCATTTATAGTATGTTTGAATAGAATCGACCAGAAATGACTTTATTATCACGAAACAAATTAATATGACGACATGCGTCGCTATCTTCAACAGCACATCGCCTCACGCACATACAAAATGAATGCAAATTGACACTCCACAAACAATACCACCAAAAGCTTAATTTTACTGCCTCGTGTCCGCTGGTGGTTCAATTCACCTGGCGCTCCGTAGGAATAACGGATGATTGTCACTTTCAACAAAAATAGGCCAGATTAACGTGCGAAAATCCTCTCCTAATTTCGTACACAGCTACATTTATGCATGAAAAGCAATTTGTGAATACATCCGTTCGTTTCACATCAATATCTTCATCCTAATAACCCTTGAACCTCAAAATCCTTTTAAAAAATTAGGTGAAGCTATATAAGCATAAATATATTGGATCAATTAAGACTCAAAGGGGAAGGGAGGCAGCCAAAATACCTATTTTTTCAACAGTGGAACATAAATTAGACAAACAAAACCCCTAAAATGGGAAAATGGACAGTAATGACATTTTTTTTAGTAATACAAAATGGATGACAACAATGAAAATTACAAGACAAATTGGCAAGATTTGCGACTTTGGTAATGATATATTTTCATTGTTAACCCTTACCTATGGGTGATGATAAGTACCTGTACTAAAAGAAAGCATATATGTATTAGATTCACCATAAATCAGCCAACAAATTAATCACCGACAACAAATTTGTTGTTTTCCACTGTTAAAAGAGCAACATACTCTAAAATCCCAACTCCCGGACTGCCTGATGAAACATAACGAATGAGGTTTTGCATGGAGATCAATCTTGACTAGCGCCACCTACAGTTTACTCTCCGGCGTTCATTTTGCCCTGTTATTTTTCATGAAAGAAATTCATTGGGGTCGCATGATGGTGGTGGTGGTGGTGGTGGTGGTGGTGACGGTTGTGATGGTGGTGTTGGTGATGATTTTAAAAATGATGATTCTTATGATGATGATGTTAATGACGAATATGATGGTAATCATGATGATGATGATTATGATGGTGATGTTGATGGTGATGGTATGATGGTGATCATGATGATGGTGGTGATGGTGATCATGGTGATGATGATCATCATCATGATGGTGATGATGTCGGTGATGATGATGATTATGGGAATCATGATGATGATTATGATGATGATGATTATGGTGATTATGATGATTATGATGGTGGTTATGATGATGATGGTAATGATGATGATGATTTTGGGAATCATGGTGGTGATGATGGTGGTGATGATGATGATGATCCAATCGATGAAACTTTGGACTTTATACTTGGAAGAAAATGAGGGGGCAGGGGGAGGGGACGCACCTAATGCTTGACAGCCAGCTAGGGAGACTGACCATTGTGGGCTTAATAGGTCCTCGACACGACCTCAGAGCAAATTTATACCCCCAAATGAGCGGACAAACAAAAACCATTCTTCAAGAAAATTGTTGTCCAACACTGTCCATGGGCAAATA
>BQKZ01008329.1:0-16149 GCA_036244855.1 Temnopleurus reevesii | reverse complement strand
AAGTCTTATTGTTATCAATCGGTCTATGGAATACCGCGTAACTACGTTAAACGCACATAAATTTGAATATATAAGTAAACCCGCCTATTAATCCAGGCTTAAAGGTCAACTCTTTATCTCGATTGATGAAATTACAAATCATGAATATGTATAAAAGTAGACAGGTCATTGTAATTAAGATTATCTTATCACTATCATTTACTTGATAATTTTGTACCAAAGAGGGCGCTTGTCAAGAAAGTTATGTTGAACGGTGCTTATTGTCGAGATTATACGGTATAAGCTGATTTTAAATCAACAAGCCCACATGGTTGCAAAAAGTGTGGTTTCGCAATTAACATAAACATCATATCAATTATATCAAATTCAATTTTAAAAACATATATATATATATATAGTTATAGTTATAGTTTGATAACAAATCAAATCAACGAATGAAAGAGAGCAGGGCATTGGCACTCAACATCATAACTCTTTGACATTATATTGTAAGCTGAAACATATGTTTTGTTTCTGTAATAGATAATTAAAACTCTGCCTTGTCTCCCAATGTTAATAACTTATAGCAATAGTTTATTGTTATATACAGGATCTTTACGAATCATTTTTGCAGCCATGTTTATATTGTCACATCATTTTCTGTTCCTATTTCCTGTCTATGTTTTTAGCAAACGAGTTTCCTGGTTTCTACAAGCTCTTAGCAGAAAACATTGCTCGTAATAAAAATATAAACATTGACACTCACACAAAAATTGAGAAGTTAATAGAAAAGTAAAAATCAAGAATAAATGAACGTAATTAGCATGTGATGAACCTTTAGGCCAATGCTACGAAATTGACTTTCCTATCCTCTTTTTCCTAGGACGTACGTTCTTTATTTTGGTGCCACCCTCTTAAACATAGACATATCAACAAGTGTGTCTACGTTATGAGAGTAGCATAGGAAGAACGTCTAAGCAAGAAGAATAATTTAAGACCAATTCGTGCAATTGGTCCCTGGCCTTTACCTAAAGGAGGAGGGGGGGGGGGGGGGAAATTTGTTTAACCCCTCCCCACGGCACCACCCGCACTCTTCATAGATTTGGGCATATTATTTACGCCCACAATTGAGTTTTACTCACTGACTTTGGGCTACGGGGGGGGGGGGGGGGGGAAGATTCGTTCAACCCGTCGCCCCTACAAGTTTTCGGCTTTGCGCAATAATAGGAGGAGGGAGTGGTTCAAACACAGAGTTCAACTCCTCCCCGTTTGTTAGCATGAAGGTCTGCTGGACATGAAAATGGACCGCTTGCGAAAAAAATAATAAATAAAAATAAACAAATAAAGAAGAAAATAAAACAAAACAAACAAGCAAGGGTTGAGCGCCTGCTCGCGTGCGTCTTTGGGTGTGTGTCTTGGACAAGTGGTGAGTCTGGTAAAATGGAAGAGATGTGTACTCTATTACAGCCCAATGAATGCTAGCAGTATACAGCAGCCAAAACGTCATTCTACTAATGTTCTACGTTTGCACACAGTGAGACAACTGATTAACTCTCTTCAAGTATGTGTATTTTTATACACTGCCGTATATATTCATGCGTTGTCTGTAGCCCGATTGAATTTGCCCGATTACCATTATTATGATGTAAATTATGATGTTCAGAAGTTTTACTTAATGGTAATTCAAATAATAATATGAAGAGCACCCGTTCAGAAAGTATGAGGGCAGCACACATCTGTCCATTTGCACAATGTTATTATAGGATTTTCCGGCCAAATTCACAGGATTTTCATTTGAATCAATACTTCTTGCATTTGAATTAGCGTAGATCGTTTTTTTGCCATGCAAATTGTCATTCAATTTTTTTCATTTTTTTCATCACATTTGCGACGTTTGTCGAATATCTGTGAGTTCTTATCATTCGATTGAGGAACGAGTCAGTTAGCATTCAAAATAATCAGTGATCATCGGAGCGTCATTTCTAGCTTTTAATTTTAGCGGCTGGAANGGGGCAGAAACAGCGAACAGTCTTCCCCTCTTTTCGCTTCATTTCTCCCCTATTATCTATTTACACCAATTTATTCCAGGCATAATCCTTCCCTCTCTCTCCCTCTATTTCTTTCTTCATTCTTTCTTTCTCCCTCCCCCTCTCTCTCTTTCTCTCCCTCCCTCCTTCTTTCTTTTCCCTCCTTCTCCCTCCCTTTCTCTCCCTCCTTCCTTTCTCTTTCCTCTCCCCCTCTCTATCTCAATCTCTCTCCTCTCTCGCTCTCTTTCTTTGTTTCTCTCTCTCTCTTTCCTCTCCCCCTCTCTCTCTCTCAATCTCCCTCCCCTCTCTCTCTCACTCTCTCTCTCTCAATCTCTCTCCACTCTCTCTTCTCTCTCTCTCTCCTCTCTCTCCCTCCCTTTCTCTCTCCATGCCCTTTGCTGAACCAATCACATATAAGTTGATCACATAAACCAATTCAAAATTGTAAATTTCATACAATGTATTTACACATTTTATTACAGAATATAATACACCAAATAGATGAGATCAGTGCAATAAAGAGTAATTCCAAAATAATAATAATTACACTACCTATATGGAGACTAATATTAAAGTCTGTTTATCTCGAATATCTCTGGGTTAGCACTTTATTCCTCTGACCTCTAGATGAAGCTATTTTTTTCTCTCTAATATCGTGCTACATAATCTCCACATAGAGTAATGTAAAGATTTCACACCTGCCAACCAAAATCAGACTCATCTCTTATTTCCCGTCATTATGTGGTATCAACATCTTTGTTAACCTGGGCGCTATTCAAACAAATCTTTCTTAAAGTTACGTAATACTTCAAGAAAGACTGTTGTACGTTAACAAGAGTAATACACGTAAGATTTTTGCTCAGCACAAGAAATGATACCAGTCGTAAGTATTTCGTAATTTGGTGAACCACTACCCAGTAGTTATTCAGATCATGTTGATAGGCTGTTCCATGCCTTTGGTTCACAGATGTCAAAGCTTCATTCACCCTAGGAATATCTAAAACCAGAGAGTACCCATCATTATGTGGTATCAACATCTTTGGAAACCAGTAGTTATTCAGAATATGATTACACAGGCACTCGTTTGTGAAAGAAGAGCATAAATGAAAATAGAAAAAAATTGTGTTTCTGGAATTACATTACGTTGTTCTGTTTGTAAATAGTCACTGATTTCTTTGTATTTTGATATCCCTCTATGACTGGAACATTTTTTAAATCAAATTTCACGTTGGCAGGTGATATTTTAGCGTTCATAAGTTTTAGCGAATTTGCTGAAATTTAGACATTTTCACACATGAGCAAGGTGTTATTTCTCATGGTTTAAAAGGTTATTGTACACAAGTCTATGGGAGTTCTAATAGTGAAAAATTAGCAATTTCATGATTTGCGAAAATATAACCCTAGTAACAAAATCAGCTTTCACACTGTTTCTGAAGGAATCATCGCACTACCAAGAACAATTTTATTTTGACTAGATATTATACGAGGTGAATCTAATACCGGTATGAGAAAGTGAGTCAACTGAAGATAATTTCAATATGAGTTGAAAATAACACACATTTTTATAAAGGTATCAGATTTTATTGTTCAGGCAATATATAACTATGTGTTGTCAAGTTGTGCACGATTTAGCCATAACACTGTGTGGTACAATCAAACCTGTCTATGGTCTTGTTTTCTCGTAGTAGGCATCTCAAAACTTTTTTCTACTTCTGATGACAGAATCCTGCAGCCTCATCAATCTAGGTTTCTCATACTGTTTCGTTTCATGCAGTGTAATGTGCTTAAATTCTCTGAAGGCATACAACTCAAAATATCAGTCTTCTACGCTTGTTCAATCATTGAGTTGCGCCTTTCTTAGATTTTCTCTCAAAACATGGCTTTCATCCTCCGGTGACTAAAACTTAAAACTCGCTCAAGCTCTGTTCATTGTTTTGTCCTGGACAATGTGCTTATACACCCAATCTGTTTCGCTTATCTTTAAGATCAGTTTTATATGCCTATTTAAATCATTGAGCTGTGTGATTCCTGGGTTTTCTCGAAGTACACTCCTCAAAGATTCACTTCACTCCTCCAGCAACGGAAGCCTAAAACGTTCTCAAACTCTTTTCTTTCCTGGATTTATGCAGCTTCTGGTATTTCCAAAATTATGTGAAATGTACTCAAATCCTCTAAGGCATCACCTAATATATATTTCAGGGAATAATTATCCTGGTATTGCATCATAATTTTTGCTATGCATATTAGCAGGATTGCTACACAAAAAAAAGTTTAGCAACTTTTTCACATAGAACTGTACAGTAAAGTGTTGAAATTTTTACTTAATCTCTAAAACTGCTAATCAAATGTGAAAATTATTCCCTGTATTTCTAACACAGAAAATCAGTCTTAAATTCTTGTTTCATCATTGAGCTGTTCCCTTTCTTGATTTCCTTGATGTAGGTTTTTCAAATGTCTGTTTCAACCCTCCCGCAACTGACGCTTGGAATTTCCTGGTCAGTGCGGTCTCGTTGGCCCAAGGTGATTCCATTGTCGTTGTATCCTGATCAACCAGATGGGTGTACTTCGTCCGACCTGAACGGCCAAAGTTTTTGACCTGAGGAGAAAAAAAAACGTAGAGGAAAGAATAACATGAAATTTGTATTCCCTCAATGGTTTTGAATTTGTAATGCAGTTGGAACTCTTTGTTACAAGGAAACGTTGGTACCATCACAATAACATTACATAACATTTATATAACGCAGAAACTATTATGAGTATATTCTCCTATGCTTTTCGGAGTTCTTATCTGTTAGGTCAGGGTCATAGACATTCCACTGAATGAATGGCATTCACATGTTCCTGAGTAAAATATGTCGTAATGCCTAAAATTTGATGTTGAAAAGATGTGTCTTTAATTTTGATTTGAAGATGTCCAGTGAAGATGAATTTCGTATGTCAAAGGGGAGTGTATTCCAAAGTTTGGGATGATAGATTGAATGTTATTACATGCAGTTGCATTGGTTTGAATGCTCAAATGCTGGGTATGGGCTGAAAAAAAATATCTGGCCTTAAGCAAAAGTAGAAAAATCAGACGAACTGAGAAAAAAACGTTTGAAGCAAATCAGACAATAAAAAAGAAAGTTATGAACATTTCAATCATATAGGCATCAGTGATCGTTAATGCAAGTTGTCAACTTTTGGTCACGTGATATAACATATGTCATGCCCCTGTGTGCAAGTATTCAATTATATCTCATTGGTTTCAAATTCCCCTTTTAAACCCCTTCTGTATAGGCTGCTTTTACAGGTCTAAATTCCCCCCAAAATGAAAATTCAAAATACAATCAAACCTCGTTACAACGAGGTCCTTGGGACCAGAGAAATTATCTCTTTATATCGAAACTTTGTTACATCAGGGCCAAAATACAATAAAACACAAAGAAATGGGACCAGGAAAATTACCTTGATATAATGAGATCTCGTTATATCAGTGCTATTTAGAGGTTGGATTGTAAGCAGTGCTTTGTATTCTCTGGAAAAAGTGCTATATAAATTCAATTATTATTATTATGGTATTATTATTATCATAACAATTTAATTTTCTGAAATGATGAGGGGGCAAAGGGGGGGGGGGGGGGGTTGAAATAAAATATATCTCTTCCTACCTGCATAACTTTCGGTAAGACTGTCTTATCAAAGTGATCTTCGAGGGTTGCTCCCGACACGTCTCGCTTGAGAACTTCCTGTTCTTCTTCCTGCAAAGAAACATAAAACAAAACATTCTTTAAAAAAAGATAATATAAAATATAACATTATATGAATAATGCACTGTTGGTAAATGTGTTATCAGTGTGAGTTTTACGAGTTTCATCATCGTGATTTATAAAATGGGTTTAAGAGTATAGCAAATGAGACGGGTGCAAATGAGTCACGTGCGAGTGAATTGTTCTTGTCATAACATGCACTGGGGAGAAAATATAATAATAATAATAATTTATGCTTATATAGCGCATAATACAAGGGTCTCTATGCGCTTAACAAAAGAGAATACAATACAAAATACCATCTACAAAATTATTATAATCTTAACTACACAATACATGTACAGGGAATAACAAAACTATTTGAACTACTCTACTATATATTAAACAGGTATGTTTTTACAGATGTTTTGAATGTGTTAAGTGTGGGTGCAGTTCGTATGGGTAGGGGTAGAGCGTTCCAGAGTATTGGTGCGGTGTATGCAAATGAACTGTGGCCGTAGTGCTGTGTTCTGAAAACAAAGAGGATGCAGCACATTGTCAATGCATGCTTGCCCACTACATGCTGATGTGCAGCAGTCATCTGAGAAAACTATGGGCTAGACGAGAGACTTTATTGCGCGCATATCTGAGGTGCACATGTGCTCTTTTGTAGTATCTGCTAATAATAATTATATAGTCAAAGACAATTTGCATGAGAAGTGATGTCCTAAAGCACAAGATGAAATAAAGAATCCATCTAACTATGCATTGACAATCATATTATATTATTAAATTGAAGCTGTCTTATTTCCGACTGGGCTTTGTAGCATGCGCCTGTAATCAAGCTGTTTGGGACAGTCGCAAATCGACTAGGGGTTGGTTCCTGCACTGCGGGTTTGCTCCCCAGTCACGTCTTTTGGATGGTGACGTTAAAGGTTGGTCCTCTTTCTCTCTTCTTCTCTTGGCGTAAATATTCAAATTCGAATGATACATACAGTAAAACCAAATCTCTCTCTCGCTCTCTCTCTCTCTCTCTCTCTCTGAGGTGAAAGCTGGTCACGCTTGAACTTACCAGATAAAAAGCACCACGATGGTAGTACTTCTGCAAGAACTTGTATCGACCTTTGCTCTGTTTGTTGGTGATCTGTTTGGGATTCTGTCTTAACTCTTCTCTCCTTTCATCCTCTGTCATGGTTCTTAGCCTCTCTGTCTCTTGTTGATCTTTCTCCATTCTGAAACAAACAAATATACACATAGATAAATAAATGAACAAAAGAAATAAATCGTGAGGATAAATGACAGATATAACTTTACGATTTGCATTAGAGTTTATCTCAACTCTTGTAGTCTTACAGCCTTTGTCATATTTCTCATTCTCTCTGTCTCTTGCTGGTCTTTCTCCATTCTGAAACAAACAAACAAACAAACAAACAAACAAATACATGAATAGGTAAACAAATAAAATGGTGAGATAAAATGCTCCACGATGGTAGTACTTCTGTAAGAACTTGTATCGACCTTTGCTCTGTTTGTTGGTGATCTGTTTGGGATTCTGTCTTAACTCCTCTCTTCTCTCATCCTCAGTCATGGTTCTTAGCCTCTCTGTCTCCTGCTGATCTTTCTCCATCCTGAAACAAACAAATATACACATAGATAAATAAATAAACAAAGAAATAAATAATAATAATATAATAATATATGCAATTTATAAAGCGCCCGTATCCACTCTAATTGCCGAGTGCTCAAGGCGCTTTACATTATTATTACCCTGGCTTTAGCCCGGCAGCCACCAGCGCACTTGGCATTTTAAGGAATAAATATTTCTGCCAGGTACCCATTCACCTCACCTGGGTTGAGTGCAGCAAAGTGTGGATAAATTTCTTGCTGAAGGAAATTGACGCCATGGGTGGGATTCGAATCTACGACCCTCTGGTTGAAAGGCGAGAGTCAAGACCACTACACCACGGCGCCTCCAAATGGTGAGAATCACTGACAAATATAACTTTATGATTTGTATTAAATTTTCTTCACTCCTCCTTCATCAATTTCTTAACCTTTCTATCTCTCGTCAGTCAGCGTAGCAACTTTTAAAGGAAATGTTAGAGATTTTTCATAATCTGCTTTGTCGTTTAATTCAACCCTTTATTTGTATCATGTAAATATCTGCATGCGATTTTTCTTTGTAATTTTGTTTCAATTTATGTTTGCTTGATATTGTTCATATTTACTTTTTTGCAATGTTGTATGTTTTTGAAATGGAAAATAAATCAATCAAATCAAATCAAATCAAATTGTTTTTCAGGTCTGTTGTTCTGTTTCTTCCATCATTTTCTTTTATCACATTATATTTCTCTGCCTCTGTGTCTACGGCTACTACTTTCGCCATCTGAAAAGAAAGAAAGTTACAAGCAAAACAAACAATAAAATGGGTGAAAATGTGGGAAACAAATGGCACTGTGCAGTATTTCTCTTCTCTATCTCGTCATCATTTTTCTCAGTCCCTCTATATTTTTTTTGTGTGTCTGTAATTCTTCTTGTAAACTGCAAGCAATTTTGAAGAGAAAAGATGGACTTTGGTTACTCACTGTTCACGATCGTCGCGATCCCGTTTGATCCTACGCAGCTCCCGAACTTTCCAAGCCTCGTATTCCACCTCATCATTCTCATCATCGGTATTGACTGTGAGAAGGTTTGGTTCGTTGGATCCAACGTCTTCTTCTGCTTGCTGGATCTGTCTGGCATCGTGTTCAACCATCTGAAAGAAAATTAAAATAACTCAATAAGTACACACACAGGTGTCGTGCTGTAGTAGTTCTGACTCATACCAAATTTATTGAAAGGTTACCATGATTTATAAGAGTAATATGAGGTTTTGGGCGGTTCAGTTGCTAAAGGGTTAAACTTTTGTTTGCTATTGTGTTTTTTTTTATTTTTGAAGCATGTTTATGCTAAAAGGAATTAATTTCAGCCAATAAAAGTTCTTTATGAATTCTGACTTAANACATGCAGCCTCGATTCTATGGAACTCAGTCCCAAATTACCTGAGAAATATTTCTGATTTAGATAAGTATAAGGCTATGCTTAAGAAATATTTATTTAACAAATAATTTGCATGTACATGAGCCCAGTGCACAATATCAGATGTACGTTGTTTTCTTGCTTTTTAAAGCAGATTCTCCACTCTGTTATTTATTTTTCTGCTCTGTAAGCACATAGGGACATGCTATGGCTATGTGTTATGCGCTATAAAAGAACTGAATATTATCATTATTATTAATTATTGCTAGCACTATCATTATTACTATTATTATAATCATTATTATTTTGATTATTTTCATCATAATTAATATCATTGTTATTTTTTATTACCATCATTATCATTATCTTTATTTTTTCTTTTGTTTAATATTAATAAGTACTTACTCTGATTGTTTCCCTCTTCCTGTCCTCAGCTTTCCGCTTTGCGTCTTCTTCTAACTCTTTCTCTTTCATGGCAGCTATCTCCTTCTCTTGGATTGTAACACGATCTTTCCTGCAACCACCAAAAAAAAATAGAAGAAAATTATAATAATACTGAATCCTTTCCAGTTTGCCTCTTCTAACTCTTTCTCTTTCATGGCTGCGATCTCCTTCTCTTGGATTGTAGCACGATCTTTCCTGCAAACACCAAAATAAAGTGAAAAAAATTATAATAATTCTGGATCCTTTCCAGTTTGCCTCTTCTAACTCTTTCTCTTTCATGGCAGCAATCTCCTTCTCTTGGATTGTAACAAGATCTTTCCTAAAAATACCAAAATAAAATGAAAAAAGATAATACTGACTCCTTCTTCTCACACATGTGTGCACACTTATCCTCTGTTGCTACTTATATAAGCAATTCCATAAATTGATCAATCTTTTTGTAAGTAAAGCCACAGTCACATAGAGTTCTGGAAGCAATATGATTCAACACAATTCTTTATTCAGTTCACAATTAACTGCCTCCAAACAGAGAGTCCTGTTGAATAATGTTGCGTCCTGGGTCCTATGTAACTGGGGCATAAACAAGCAAATTGAAAACTTTGCAATTACTTACTTTGCAACAAAGACAGGTCTTAATCTCAGCCCATCCTCCTCTTCCAAGTCTGTTTACTAGCTTCTTAATAAGACATCCACCCCACCCCTAGGCCTTCAACATACATGAAGTTAGCAAGCAAATTGATATCTACTAAATTACTTATTTTCCTAAAAAGACTGGTTTGAAAGTAAGTCAATATCTGCCGAGTTTAATAGCTACAAAGACTTGTTTAACTCGGACCCAGTCAGCCCACTCTTCGCAACATCTTGTACCCAAGGAGACCTAGGTGACCAAACCTCTAGAGCCTAGTATGATAATGAACACTGGAATGGAATGACTGTAGTCCGGGAGACACGCCCAGACCGAGTTGTTGCTCATAAAGCTGGTGTGGCCGTGTCTCCTCATGAAGTTTTGCCAAAATACGATGATAAGTAGTGACTCCAGAAGAAGAAGACATTAGACCATCATCTTCTTCAGAAAATGTATGTTAGCATGTTTCATTCATTATTAAAATCACAAGGCTGATTCGCTTCACATACATGTAGAAAGTAAGCAAACTGAAAACTTTGCAATTACTTACTTTGCTACAAAGACTATTGTTCTTTTTTTTATCTCTGCACATCCTCTTCTTCGACATATGTTCATTAGCTTCTTAATAAAACATCCACTAAACCATTACGCCTTCAACATACATGTAGTAAGCAAGCAAATCGAAAACTTTGTAATGACTTACTTTGCTACAAACACTGGTTTCAGCCTCGGCCCATCCTCCTCCTCTGAATCTGTGTATTCCTCATACTCTGAAGATTCCTCTTCTTCAGAATCAACCTTCTCCTTCTTCACATCGTCCTCTATCCCAAGCACCTAAGGACAAAGGTGAAGGGTCAATGAAATGGAAAATGGGAAAACAAGCAAGTTTACTCATTGTCGTTTATAAGAAAAAATGACAATAGGAGATAATGGCTCTCTCTCTCACTTCTCCTTCTTTACATCCTCATCAATCCCGAGCACCTAAGGTCAAAGGTAAAAGGTGAAGGGTCAATACAATGGGAGGAAGCAAAAAATGACAATAGGAGATAATGGGTTTCTGGTATGTCCATCAGACTTTATACCCCCTCTCTCTCTCTCTCTCTCTCTACACATCATCTTTGATGCTGGAGACCTACGGTCAGAGGTCAAATGTAAAAGGTCAATTAAACAGGATAGAAAAGATTTACCCATTGTCTTTCTTTAAAAAAATAATATGAGATAATGCATTTCTGGAATGAAAATTGCTTACTGTCCTGCTGGATACCTAAGGTCAAATTTCAAATATGACAGGTAAAGGAAATAACAGGTGTCTGTCATGAAATAAAATAATGACATGCGGACTGACAAACACACAAACAAATAAACAAACAAACAAAAAAAACATTATGCCTCAATATCTTCCTGCACTCTCTTATGGCAGATCTTCGACGTTCGATCTCATCTTCATCCAACAAACAAATAAACCAAAAAACAATCAAACACAAAAACAAGGATGCAAACATACAAACAGACAAACAGAGAGACAAACATTATACCTCTATATCTTCCTGCACTCTCTGTCTAGCCCTCGATCTCATGGCAGCTCTTCGACGTTCGATCTCATCCTCATCCAGCTCCTCATCTTCTGACGAACTCTCCTCAACCTCCATCCGGTAAACTTTCGTTGGCGCCGGCTCCCTTCTCCCGACATCGCGATCGCGAGTCTCAACCTCCCGGAAGCTCCTTGAATACGTTTCACGCTCCTCCACGACTTCTTCGTCAGAGCTATCAGAGCGGCGATCACGGACTCTGCGACCGAGGTCTCGATTGCGATGGCTGAGGTCGTTGTCTTCGTCGTCGTCGTCTTCTTCTATGATTTCAGGACCGTGTATGTGTCGGTGACGGGCAATCCTGTAGGATTGGTTTTTAATACAAAAAGGGATGTTAATTTTTTAGTTACAATGATAATGATATACCGTCAAACCTGTCCATAGTGGCCATGTCTATAGTGACCACCTGTCTTTAGTAGCCACTTAAACCGATTCCCTCCAGGTAAAAATGCATGTTATAGAACCTGTCTATAGAGGCCACCTGTCTAAAGTGGCCACTCTTTCTGTTTCCCTTGGGGTGGCCTCTGTAGACAGGTTTGACTGTATATTTATATGGTGCTTAATACCAAGTGTTTAAACACTCTGTGCATCATTACCCAGCTACAATGAGGCTACTATTTGGTGCTTTATCTACCAAATATATCTTTCTATATATTCAGCTCATTCATATCTCTATCTGTCAATCTATCAATCTATCTAGAATATCCACCTATTTGTATCTTTCTCTTCAATATCATCTTCATTCCTCACACTCATGCTATTCACCTACCCATCCATCCATCCATCCATCCATCCATCTTGTTATCTATTTAAATAGTCTGTCTATCTATCTCAATATGTATCTATCAATCTATCTGTGTCTATAAACTCCTAACTTTGGCAAAAACAGGTTTTCCTTTCAACAATTTCCTGTGCTTTTTTTCAGAGAGGATAAATGCATACCAGTCTATGGGGGTGTTGTTGAAAATCAACTGCAAATCAACTGCAACTCTGCAAATTATAACGTGCATTTTCATTCGCGCATGTTAGAAACGCACGAAAAAATGATTTTGATTGGTGCATTCCGATCTACTGCACCTTGCGATCAATTGCAACTTTTGAGCAACAACCCCTATGGGATGATAAACAGAAATAATAAAATGGGCTTTGGAAAAGGTATTGGAGCAAACGCTATCAAATTGGAAAAGGAAATAAACATGACCGACACCTACCTATCTGTGTCATCATCGCTATCATCCTCATGTCTGACTCGCATGCGCCTTATCCGTGCATCCTCCGAATCAAGTTTAGATGTTTGGTAATGCTGCTTGCGTCGACCAATAAACGGTCCCTCTGCCTCTTCTTCTTCATCACTGCTGAACTGAGGGGCGAAATCGGGTCTGAAAGGGAGAAGTCAAACATCATTAAACATTTATTTATTTGTTTATTTATCATTTATTTGGCATTTACATAAAAAGAATACTAGGTATTGATTTTCATCTTCAAATTGGCAACAGTTGAGCGTAACAAAGTTTAGAAGTTTGGTAGTGCTGCTTGCGTCAACTGATGACTGGCCCCTCCGCCTCTTTCACTTCATCACTGAGGTGCAAAGTCAGGTCTGAAAGGGACATATCAAATAACATATCAGAAAACATGACTAAATACTTTATGGAACATAATCTAATTATATTTCTTTGCCTTTTTGTCTTCTTTAATTTATTCATTGTAAGTTCTTTGGGCCATTTGAGAAAAGCAAATTAATATCAATATCATACATTAGGTATTGAACTTCTTCCTATAATTTACAGTATAACAGAGTTTCGAGGATTCGTAATACTGCTTGTGTCAACAATTGAATAATCCCTCCAGCTACATCTTTCATCCTGACCAAAAGGTGAACTTCTTTGCTGGTCTTTTTTAATTTCTTTTGCTATATTACTATCATTATCTTCAAAATAATTTAAATAAAATGATTTGATTTGACATAAAAATAATCCTACCTTTTACCGGGTACATATCTCTTGACTTTCACCTTCTGCATACTAAATTGACCTGCAAAACAATAGAGTAATTAAAAAGGGCAGTGATAATTATCATCAAATATTTAGGAGGTTAATACAGTAAAAATTTAGTATCATATACTTGTGAAAGTCATAGCCACCTTGCTATTAAGACGAGATAAAAAACAACATACTGTATAGAGATTTGAACTGGAAAATTATTGAGTATAATAATAATAATAATAATAATAATAGTGGCTACTTGTATAGCGCACAGGTCCACCTTTCGGTGCTCATGGCGCTTTAGAAAAGTAAATGAAGACAATACAAATGGAAGCAAGGATATACTGGACACAAAAAGGTATTGAAATATTATGATGAAACAAACAAGTAGGTTTTAAGTTGGGATTTGAATGCTTCTGTTGAAGATAGTATAAGAGATTAATCAAATCAAATCACATGCGTGACCACTAATCTACATGTATTAGGCAAGGTCCATTTACACCGTCAAATTTAGACAATAATCATTTCAAAATATTATTTTGTAATTACTAATAAAATTTTGACATCACATTTTTGTGACTCTTTTGCTATAAAAAAAGATACTTTGGTGTCCATCATGCATCTGATAGTCAATAATTATTCAAACTGATGTTTTTCTTTCTTGACCGATGCCATTAATCATGTTCATCATAAAATTTTATGCATTTTGAGATTAATCATGACATATTTCAGGTTTCGTTTCATTATGAATACAGGCAAACCTGTCTATAGTGACCACAGAAGGGAACCAGAAAG
The DNA here is from genome assembly GCA_036244855.1 of Temnopleurus reevesii. Classification (NCBI taxonomy): domain Eukaryota; kingdom Metazoa; phylum Echinodermata; class Echinoidea; order Temnopleuroida; family Temnopleuridae; genus Temnopleurus; species Temnopleurus reevesii. The sequence continues at coordinate 1,965 of BQKZ01008329.1, read as the reverse complement.
TAGCCACTGTAAACAGGTAGCTTCAATAGACACGTAGAACTACATTTATAACAAACATTTTCATCCGGAGAGAACCAATTTACGTGGTAACTGTAGACAGGTGGTCACTATTGACAGGTGGTCACTACGGAAAGTTTGACTGTACAATAATTTTGAGCTCACCTTTTTCATTTCTAACCGGTATAGCACCAGCTGTACTCTGAATGGGTACCCTCTCAACCCCCTTGATTGCTCTACTGGACATGTTGGCTGATGAGGCTGAGCGGTCCTGTTAAAAAGGCTGCCAGGAGTCAATCTCTTGGGGGGGGGGGGGGGAGCTGCAATTGATAAGTTTCCTTGTCTAGTTGGATGTTTTCAGAAAATGAGACGCATGACAAATGAAGTAAAGTGATTTCCTCAAGACGTTGGTGTCAAGGGCTCGAACTCTGGGGTGTGCTTCGCTGAGGTGGTATCTGCAGGTGATAAAGCCTCAAGTGATAAGTGATAAAGCTTCTAAGTCTGGTTGGATGTTTCAGCAAATGAAATAAAGCGATTTCTACAAGAAGTTGGTCTCAATGTCTCGGTATTAGGGTAGCTTTGCCGAGTTTTTCTCCTGAGTTATTCTCAGTGGTCAGTCTCCTGTCCGTCAAATGAATGATGCCACATCCAAACAAGGAGTTTGTCTTGCAGAGTTGGACCTTAATCATTTAGTCTGATAAGCATGGAAAACAAGATTGAAATGAAAACAAAAGAAATAAGTAGGGGGTTTCAGACTGTTTGTGGGCTAGATAAATCTTGCTTTGGTTAAAAACAGAAAAATCAGATGAACAGTTGAAGTGAATAGGACAATAAAGGATAGTAAATAACATAGTTATGAAAATTTCAATAATACAACAAATTTTAGTCACATGTGATGACACATGTCATGCTTCTCAACTGTTATCTTATTATAACTTATTGTTTTACAGCATCTGCTTAAACCTATCAATGCATATCTTTTTCAAGATCCATAAGGTTAAATTAATCAATGCATCACTATCCGAGTATTTATTTTTTGCCGTCAAGGGGTCGATTGTACCAAATATGAATGTGGTCTGTGCTTCTAGGAGTTTTACTAACTTTTAACAATAATAATGAAAAGTGTTTTTTGTTCAAATTTCCACAATTACCGATTTCAAACCTTATTTTTAATCCAATCTCTTAAAAAACATTAATATTCTAGATCCATGTAAAATCATGTTACCTTTTGTTTCATTGCTGCAGACAGATAGGCCTATCCACTCACACTCGCATTCATTGCACATAAAATCTATAAAAAAAAAAGTAACATTATACACATACAGCGATACAAACGAACAAACGGAAGTGACAGAAAGCACAATATGGCCTCTGATTGGAATTGAGATTTCATGGCATTTTGGTGAAATAGTCCATCCCTCCATTGACTTGCATTCATCAGTGGCCGGACATTGTTGATCTACAAATTTTGGCAGACCCGGAAAATAGCGACGTAAAATAGCCATGTAAAACATCGGCGGCAGAATCCAAAATACACACAGGTAACCATCCATAAAACAAGTCCAAAGGCGACTTTTATTACATTTTATAAACAGAATAATGGTTTTAAATGTTATTTTCTTTCCCCTCCTTCCATATTTCATGAAATTTCATGAAACTTGAGCCAACTATACAAATGTTTGTTGGTCAAATCTGGTGCAAAAATCATCGCCGACGCACTACCGCACGCTTCCATAGGATTGTACACGAATTGAATACATCGCGCGCAGGGCCCTGTATTCTGTAACATAAAGGTTTGCGATTAATCGCTATTTGATTTTGCGATCGATTGCAAACTTTAGTACATGATTTGCCATAGACTTGCGATTGATATCAATCGCTATTAGATTAGCAATTAATCACAAACTTTTATGTTACGGGGCCCTGGTCGCTATTCTCCGGGTTTGCCCAAGTTTTTTTGTAATTTAG
>BQKZ01008326.1:15239-30818 GCA_036244855.1 Temnopleurus reevesii | reverse complement strand
TTTGTATTGTTTTTTTGCTTTTCACTAAACTTTAGAAATTATATATCGCAGGAAATTTACAGAAATGGCGAGAAATGATAATCTAAAATGTCATTTTCAGTAAATTATAAATAACATGTAGAAATGAAACCTAGAAAGTCCTTTTTTGGATTGCTTTTAACTAAAACTGAAGAAAAAATGCACTCAATACCAACCCAAAGAGACGCGTGTTTGCACAGCACAGATAATATTGACAAGGAATGATTGACGCGTACTGTTCTCTATGATACAGGCGGCCATATTGGTTGATGAACCAACCCCCAATATCAAGGCTATATTCATCTCGTTGGGGAGAGTCATAGGGAGAGAAAATGTCATCCATGTTTGAAAGATGTTTGGATGCCCAAAAGCGCCCGATCCTGGACTCTGAATGTACCCGAACTGAACTCTTTTTTTTCTTTCTGCTTTTCACTAAACTTAAAAGAATATATATCGTCCATGTCTTCACCAAGTGCCGGGAGCCAGAGGGTATCGTTACACAAAATGAGTTACAAATCCAATGAAACGTGTCCTTCTATAGAATTAACACGTTGATCGATAGGATGCCCGTTAAATTGGCGCTATGTCGGGATTTCTTTGTCTTCATGTAACAATGCCTTTTGGCTCCCGTCACTTCGTGAAAACACGAACGATATATAACAGTAAATTTAGAAGAAAACATGAGAAATACTATGCTGAAAAGTCATTTTCAGTAAGATTATAAATAAACATGTAGAGATAAAACCTAGAAAGTCCTTTTTTGGATTGCTTTTCACTAAAACTAAAGAAAAAAAATGCACTCAATACAAACCCACAGAGACGCGTGTTTGCACAGCACAGATAATATTGACAAGGAATGATTGACGCGTACTGTTCTTTATGATACAGGCGGCCATATTGGTTGATAAACCAACCCCCAATATCAAGGCTATATTCATCTCATTGGGAGAGTCATAGGGAGAGACAGTGTCATCCTTTAAAAAAATGTTTGGATTCCCACAACCGTCCGACCCTCTGAAAATATCCGGGCCTGATATGTTTTTGTATTCTTTTTTGCTTTTCACTAAACTTTAGAAATTATATATATACACAATATATACAATTATATATGTATATATATGCGCACCTTCTCTCGTCTTTTTTTCTATATATATACATATATATATCGCAGGAAATTTAAAGAACACGAGAAATCATAATCTGAAAAGTCATTTTCAGTAAAATTATGAATAAACATGTAGTAATAAAGCTCTAGAAAGTCTTTGTTTTTTGTTTTTCTCACTAAAATTTTAAAAAGTCACAATAACATTATAGTTAAGCCTGAGAAATATTTTTAATTGAATAGAACATTTATTTCCTTTTTCGAAAGACGTAATAAACATGGGAAAATACAAGATAACATAGCAAAAATTAAAGGAGACGAAATTCCTAAAAGCGAAGCTTGTGTTGGGATCGCCTTAACAAAGAGCAAACAAGAGACAAAATATATCTTTTTATAAACAAAAAAGGAATAAAGGAAAACATGTATTTGAATACGATAAATTAAATGATTGAAAAAAGTTATTTTCAGTAAAATGTAAATAAATTTTTGACGTAAAAACTGAAAAGTTCATTTTCAGACGATTTACGGGCTTTCACTCCATTATACGTCTCATTTTCTACATGAAATCTGTTCCAACTGTCCAATGATTAAACAAAATATTTTCCGACCGACATAATTTATCAAAAAGTCATTCTCGGGCGTCCAAACAATTTTGTTGTACCTAATGTGTAGAATGCCATGGACTTGGCTGTTTCAAGGCGAATCTTGTTTTTACGATATGGAAAGGATTTTCATTATGGAGGTAACCGGCTAGTCCACGTAATTTTGGTCCCCGATGAAGAAAAGTTGTCCCCCACCAAAGGCATTTTGCCCCAACGCTGCATGTTGCGTTTATGTACAGCAAAAATGAAAAGTTCTACCTGCAGACACAAACCACTTGAAATCAAACAGCTCATATGATTTTTGAATACCTAACGATCATGTAATATTGTTTATTTTCTGAACCTACCTATTTCCTTTCGATTTTAACAATAAGTATTATTATCATCATTGTATTTTAACATTATTTTTGTTAGACTTAAGATGATTAAGATAATTAAACTGCATTTACTACTACTACTAATAATACACACAATCCATATAGCGCTTAATTAAAAAGAAAGGTTTTGCCAGTAAAATATAGCCCTTTAAGCATATTAAATGTAGGCAAGATTAAAAGTTCATTCATTCAGTTATTACTATTTCAAACACATGTCTTATTTCGATATCAAAACATAAATGAACGAATGAACAATCAACACAAGCTGATTCTTGATACATGTAGAACATAAATTCAAAAATCGGGAATCGGGAAACAAGCTTGCGAGTAGCAGGTCCCTCGAGGCGTGTTAGTCCCTCTGCGTGCTCCTTCTTATACGAAGACACTTTTATTTTTTTTTTTATTTTTTTTTTGTTTTTTTAATAGTAGAATGGTATCAAATCTAACTCTGCATTACAGATGCAAAGATATGCCTGTGTGCGAACCCCGGGAAATAATCGAGAATAACATCAAGCAATAGGCTGGTTTTGTATTTTGTAACAACAGCGGGCCAGAGTCGGTTGTTTACATCTGTAGCTGTGGGCGTCTTTATTGTGTTCTAAAGGGATTTTGAAATACCATAATATTGGTAAAAACATCAAAAGTAATTTCACCAGACTTAATGATTTTGCTAGTAATAGTTAAATATATGTATTCATATTGTAATCGCGCCTAAATTGTTATCAACAAGTCAAAAAGTAATATCAAAATGGTTCTAAATGTGTTGGTCAGTAATCCTTTTGATAAACAACCAGTTTAAGAGGTTCAGTGATTATTTGTAAATATATTCGATGTATTTTACATTGCTTTTAAGCCACATTGTATGATTTGTGAATATGATTAAAATTCACTTCAAAACAAACAAATAAATATGTAGCGAGGAACATTAACAATTATCGCATTTTCACACAGAACACATGTATTAAACATTTTTCAAATATCTTTTCGGCTAAATATCCAATAATGACATATATCCATATACGTTTCAACATAATGATCAGAAATTCATAGTCATCCAATTTCAACACATCATGCTATGCTATACAACAGCCTTGAACTAAGTGGCCTACATTATTTTCTCCCTCAAAAGTCCGAAGTACAAATATTAACAAAGCGATATGCGTGTAGGATACTTTCGATATGTTCTTTCTATGTGCTTAGTATGAAAGGCTGATTTGTTAATTATAATATCTTAAGGTCAATTGCTCAATGTCTTAAGGGGACTCACACGTTTGTGGTTTTAGCCTGCGTCGGCCCAGCGTAAAAAACGTTACAAAAAACGCTCCTGTGGATGCACAAAGACGCAGGTCAAACGGTTGAGTGACGTTCGGCGTACGCTCCTCGAGCGCAAGCTGAACGTCAGTCCGCCGTCTGATCCGCGTATACTGTGCGCCCGGGGAACGTTTTTAATATTCGAGAAACGCTGGGCCGACGCAGGCTAAAAATGCAAAGGTGTGAGTCGGTATTTACTGGCTTCACTTGGTTTTGATATCCAAGGACATTATTCAGTATGTTTTCACACTGTCTGGGTTATGTTATTATTGTTATCAAACCAAACTGAAAAGAAAAGTTTCTCTGATCAAATATGCACTGCAAATAATCGTTCCCACCGTTTGGAACATATTTTCTCGATTTTCACGAATCGTTGATTTTTCACATAAAAGATTTTTTGTTGTCGTCACAGCGGTTTGATCCAAGTCCCTGGATGTTTTATCATAAAAGGAAAAGAGAAGTTGTCAGATCGTGTAGGTAAAAGTCAATAAAAACATTTCTCTAACAGGTCTAAAATTTTCCTACTCCATTATGAAAATGGGTCATAAAAACGTAAGAAAAAAGTAATTACTCTTTTTAAGATATGAAAGAGTCGCATAAACTTTTTTTAATTTGGGCTGTACAGTTACAATATTTAAACGTTCAGCAACTACTAACTAACATGGCTTGTCATGATCCAATATGTTACACACATATACAAATGATAAAGTCGGAAAAGTTAATGTTAGAAATGACAAGGGTATATTTGTAAGCTCTCTGTAACATGACTTTGGAAAATTATGCTTTCCCCATAATTACACTGCAAAAACCCTGGTGTTAAATTTAACACCAACCGGAATCTATATAACAACACAGAAAGGTGTTAAGATAACACCAGTTTGGAATCCATTTTATATATTTCAATACCAACTGGTGTTGTTTAAGGCCTTGAACAACACCAGTTGGTGTTTAAATACATTGATTTGAATCCGAACTGGTGTTATTTTTACACTTTTCTGGTGTTTTGTACGATATAGATTCCAGTCGGTGTTTAATTTAACACCAGAGTTTTTGCAGGGTAGAAGCTGGCATCTTGCTCGCCACACACATCACATCCACACATTTGCAAAATCAGATGTATTTTTAGTGAACTTTCATAAGCCTCACTTAATCAAGGAAGTCAAATTCAAAATTATTCAAAGAATAATTCAATGAAATTACATTTCGTAAAATCTTACATTTGGCAATCGTTGGAATCATGTATAAATTCAATTCTCAAATTCAATCACACATGGTAAAGGGTTAAAGGATAATCTTTAAAAAGCAATTTATGAAATGTTTAAGCCTTCTCAGAATACTATATGTCCCCAAGTTCAAACATATGAACATAATTTGACATTTAATCAAGACTATATTTGGTTAGTTATAAGGTCGATTCGATGGTTTATGAGAGATGTATTTATAATTTGATCTTTAAAGGCGATAGAAATGCTAATTTCGACTTTTCTCTTTAAATTAAAGAAGAGGTGGAATGACGAGCTAGACAAAATATTATTCATATATATATATTCTTTATATTCTTATAATATCAATTATCAAAATGGTTTTCCTTCCTATTCATTTAACTTGAGATGAACTTAATGAACAAAACTTATGAAATATACATTTAAAGATAATGAGTATATGTATATGTACAACAGGAACAATCGGCATATGTATATATTAACGAAAAAGGCACATAAGCAAAGCGTATAGCCTAAATAATAATTACTGTGTGTTCTGCATGTATGTTAAGTTGGATGTGCAAGTTCCATGGAATGCACATTTTGGCGCCGTTTTGGGTATAATCATGGAGTTGAAGAGGGGGGGGGGGGGCAAATGTGAATATGAATATGAATCAAGCAGTTAAGAAATAATGTTAACATATGTGATAGATTAGCAAAAAGGGACTCATATCCCTACTGCAAAGTTTGTATTGGGTAAGGCCTGCGTTTTGGTATATGCATGTTAGGTTGGATGTGCAAGCTCTATGGAGAGCATAATTTTGGCGCCATGTGCGGTATATCTTGTAGGTGAAGGGGGACACTATTTGGCGGGTCTTTATAAATAGCATATCGTCTGCTGTCGGGACCTCCCNTTCATGGTATATATCCCCAAAATTCACATTTCTTTAATCTTTTCCAAAACTATACTTGGGCTTTAAAGGAGATAGAAATGCACATTTCGACTTTTCTCTTTAAATTAAAGAAGAGGTGGAATGACGAGCTAGACAAAATATTGTTCATTATATTCTTTATATTCTTTATAATATCAATTATCAAAATGGTATAATTTCTTATTTATTTACTTAAGATATACATGGAAATGTCAAAATGTATTTTCAGGTACTTGATTAATTGGATAATGCCATACGGTATAGTGAGCTATAAAAGCTGCAATTTTCAGAAAAGGCCTTATATTTTAGTGAAGTAATGTCTTGTTTCAAAATGTATGCTGATAGTGCACATTTATTTAAAAAACCTTGGATCCAGTTAATACATATTTGTTTTTCTTAATCACTTGTATTGAATACAACCTTGCTGATGATAGAAACGAACATACACTTTGAATTGAATGACAAGAATTGATCAAAACCAATATGAATATAAATATAAATAACTTAATGTATAATTCGAATAGCTTATGTAGTAAATTACGAAAAAGGCGCATATTCCCAAAGCAGATCTTGTATTTTGGTACGCATGAAGAATGATTTCTGCTTTTTAGGCCTATGCATGTTATCATGGATATGTTGAGTATGCAAGTTCTATATCGACCGCATATATCTTGGCGCCGTTTTGGGTATAGTCATGGAGTTGAACGTTAAGGGGGAAATGTGAATATGAGTATGAATAGAGCAGTAAAAGAAATAATTTTAATTTTGTAATAGATTAACAAAAAGGGACACAGATCCCCAATGCAAAGCTTGTATTAATACTCCTTTCAAAAAGCCTGCGTGTGGTATATGCATGTTAAGTTCGATGTGCAAGTTCTATGGAATACACATTTTGGCGCCATGTGCGGTATATCATGGAGGTGAAGGGGGACACTATTTGGCGGGTCTTTATAAATAGCATATCGTCTGCTGTCGGGACCTCCCATTCGTTTTGAGTCGACCCAATAAAGCACTGATCCACGTCTTTCCATCTCTCCCCCTCCATCACTGCCCTCTCGCTCTCTCTCTCTCTCTCTCTCTCTGTGTCTCTATCTCTATCTATCTCTCATTCTCTCTCTCCCACTGTCTCCATCTTTCTCTCTCTCCATCTCTTCTCCGTCTCTCTCTATAATTGTATGTTATACACGCAAACACACACACCCACACAGGGTTACTGGCGCACACGCAGATCAAACGCACAGTGTCTCTTCATTCCTATGATCATTAATTGCTTGTACAGTTCACTTTCCATTTGTTTGTCTTTCTCAGTTTCTACATTGCTAAATAAATGGACGCACAGATACACACAAACACACACACACACACACACACACACATATACTCACTCACTCACTCTTTCGCTTTCTGGCTCTTCTCTCTTCAGCCTTTATCCACGGCGAAATCAAACTCTTTTAAAACTCTTGAAATTTCACGTTCAAAAAATTTCAATTTTAGGAAGTTCTTAATATAATTATAACATAACACCATAATAACAGTAAATGGTCGCAAACAGCATTTGCCCTATTGATCCAAAATGGCGCTGGCCTAACATTTTATCCCATTACCTAACCACGCAATTATGTTACTCCATGATATGATTATGAACTGAAATAACCCATGTTATGACTGAAAACGGTTAGTCTCGTGAATATCCTTGTGATAATTGATCCCCCTAATGTCCTTAATACGATAATAGTCCCAGATATGTCATTTTATGTTAGTGCGTCTCCAAAAATGTATCGAAGCTTTTCAACCACTTAACCGTTTTCTAAAAAAAGGGCATTTCTCTTCTTTTTATGCAACAGACAAAAAACAGACTGTGCATTCTCTGCCTTTTATAATAGTGTATTGGCTAGAGAAAGGCATTCCTTTTTCTTTTGTACTCCTTTTCTCTCTCTCACACACACACACTCGCTTTTCCTCTCTTATATATTTCAAAATAAATCTTCTACGCAGAAAAATTCGCAGAGCGACACTTGCCTGTTTTTCTCGTAACAACACCTTAGTTTCAGTGTAAATTTATTAGATTATCAGCAATTCATTTTCCCGCCAACTTTATCTGATGTGTCTGGTCTAGTGCATGTTGTATTTATACATTACGTTCGTCTGTTGTTTATGTAGATAAATGGGTGGACATTCTGTTTGTCGAATATCATTTGTCTTTTCGGTTTGTTGTTTTGTCTGTCTGGGTCTGGATTCTTGTTTGTTTCATAACAATTATATTGTCTCCCATCTCCCCTCTCCTCCTTTTAATATTTTGTTTCTCTCAGCTATTTGCCTCAACACTCGTTATGTTCCATCATCTCTGTAAAGGAGAACAATGATGCAAAACAGTTTTATGCTGATCATGTCTTTTTTTCATCCTCTATAAATGTGTTTGAATATATAAACAAATACATGTATATACTGTAAACTTACAGGCACACGCACGCACATTTAGTAAATGAATGGACATTTTGTTTGTCGAACCATTTGTCTTTTCGGTCTCTTGTTTTGTCTGTCTGGGTCTCGGTTCTTGTTTGTTTCATAACAATTACAATGCGTATGCCTCCCATCTCCACTCTCACCCTTATTACACGTATCTGTTTTCTCTCTCTCCCTTTGAACCTTACTTTTCCATCATCTCTGGCGTGATCATCATAATGATGCAAAACATTCATGCATCATGCAGATACAGATCTATTCGTTTAATCATATTTGAATATGTTTGAATAAATGAATAAATAAACGCACGCTCACAAACACTCCCCCGAACACACACACATACAAACACACACCCACACACACACACACATATGTATATATATATATATATATACACACCTACACAAACACACACAGACCCGCCCACATCACCCTGCATTGACCCATTTTTCGAAGTACAAATATTTTGTATTTTCCATTATTTTTCACCAAAAAGTTGTGTGTATATCTGTATAAATTCGTTTACATCCTAAAAGCCTTTTCGTGCTTTTTTTCTCTCTGTGTTGGGATATATCGGCGCATTTGTGTAAATGTAAAGCGCCTTGAGCGCTCAGCAGAGTGGATACGTGCGATATATATATTGCATCTATTATTATTATTATTATTTCCAGGATTGCACTTTAACGGGGAGGGTAATATTCAATAATTATTTTAAAGGACGTTTATGAAACTCCTTCATATTTTTCATATCCTAAATACATACTTTATCTGGCTCGTATACGGGAGTGAACCCTCCCCCCTCCCTGGACATACACCATAATTTATATATATATCTTCCAGCGTCGTGCACTTTTACACCATTACCCGTTTATTAATGGCGATCTCAAAATTACCTGTGCCCCATTTCTCAACTTTTAAATGCGTCCCCACTTACTGTAACCCTCTCTAATCTGGACATAATACATGTATTACATTCCATTTGGGCTGCTTATTGACTACTCCGTCAAATCCATTTTACAGTCAGACGTATTTAACTATAGAATGCGGTCTTGTAAATACCCACTCAACAAGACTGAACGGTTCTTGTATTGTGCTATGGGGGCTATTAGTTGTTCGATTTTCTTTTGTGTGCACAATGCGAGTAAAGCAGAAATCGATGTCAGAAGTGTTGGGCGTAGAGGGCGCTCCGTTTTATGGACTTTGTTTTGAATTTACGATGCTTTGTGTCGTATTTTTATGAGTTTCCGTTCTTGTTTTCTCGATCAATAAGCAAATGTATGGATTCTCAGTTGGAGAATTTTGTAATTCGTATTCAACATTGGTTATTGTATAACACTATATAGTGATGTGCACGTTTATCTTTTTTTTTTTTGGGGGGGGGGGGGGGGTTAGAGTGAAAATGCATTTCTCGTTAATTTTGATTCTTTAACATGAACACTAGCCCCACTCTGCAATCTACCACTAGATCGATAGCAGTGTATTCCCAATGTGATAAAAAATAAATTCATATGAGCGTTCAACAAAATATGATCAAATATGATGCATTAGAAAGGAATGAAAATGGTACCCAAATTTATCCTTTTTTAATTTTTTTATTAGAAAATACATGTATTTTGACACGCCGTATACTTTTAATTCCCTCACATCTTTCGAATGGAGGAGGGATGGATGTATGCATTATCAGCGGGAAGGTTTGTGTGTTTGCGAATCAATGTCAGTTTGCACATGAATGCCCCCACATGAAGAACAACCTATTTGGAGAGAAAATGTATTTTGACACACCGTATACTTTTAATTCCATCATATCTTATGAATGGAGAAGGATGGATGGATGAAGGGGGATTGTGTGTTTGTGAATCAATTTAAGTTTGCACATGAATACCCCCACATGAAGAACACGTGTCAGGCAAACCTCATGCATGGCTCATTAATTGACATACATGGAGCTTGACAACCGTGCTATTCTCTATGCAATCAAGCCGCTGTGATTTAGCGCAAGTCAATACACATTTTTTTTTTGATAAGCAAACTTCGTGCAAAATGAAATTTCACCANGTATACTTTTATATTTCATATTCCAACCCAATCCTTATGGATGGAGGAGGGTGGATGCATGTATTATTAGAAGGAGGGTTTGTGTGTTTGTGAATCAATTTAAGTTTGCACATGAATACCCCCACATGAAGAACACGTGTCAGGCAATCCTCATGCATGGCTCATTAATTGACATACATGGAGCTTGACAACCGTGCTATTCTCTATGCAATCAAGCCACTGTGATTTAGTAGTTTGCAAGCACATACCCTAGACTTTCGGTGTGTGCGTGCGCAGAGCATGATACAGGGTATATGCATTGTGTGACTAGATCACACACATACAGCATTCCTCTATCCTCAGTCCAGGGGAGAGCATGAGACACACAATGAGATACACAGTGCATACCCTGTATCACTCTCTGTGTATGCGCACAACGAAGCCCAAGGGTCTGTTCTGGCAGACTAGTGATTTAGCCCAAGTCAATATAGACTTTTTTTTTTATAAGCAAACTTCGTGCAAAATGAAATTTCACCAAGTGACAAGATGGATTATATGAGTACATGAATATACAAACCTCATAAGAATGAAAAAAAGAAAGTGAATTATTAGCCTGTAGCAAATACAATGCATCTTGAACAATTTTGGTTGATGAAGGAATTTTGATTGAAACGAACACAGGGTACACAAAGTCCGGTATTAAAGGAAATTTTCCCAAAGCGAAAATATCAAATATGATGATGATGATGATTAAGATGATGGTAATAATAATAATAATGAGATAATAATGATAATACTGATAATAATAATGATGATAGTATTAATAATAATGATAATAGGGATAATGATAAAACTGATAAATAATAATAATTATTGTAATAATTGTGATAATATTGATAATAATAATAATAATGATTATTATTATTATTATTATGATAATAATGATAATACGTGTACTAATAATTGTCAACAGCAATAATAACATTAATAACTGAAGGAACGCATTAATTCCTTATTGCATTATGTAGATTTTAATTAAAAATTTAAGCGTTTAATCAAATTTCAACTAACGCCGGGAATGTGTCACACAAAAATGCAGACTTTATACAGAATAAGAATGGACCCATCTTCAATGTATTCCGAAATGTGGTAAGTTAATGTTAATGAATGATCAAACGAACATGACGAATGCATGAATTTTATGAGAACTATTATTTTCCAAGGGAACAATTGCAAAGGGAACATTATTAAAGGGCTGCTGAATTTTCTATGCATTTGTAATGAGCACCATGTCACAATTACTATTCATTAATGTGATTTCTTCCATGATAATTCACCATGCGACGAAACATTGATGAATTTTTGATGAGAAATAATCAATTCATTTAGTAAGTTCTTGTATTTAATAAAGGTTAGTTCAATCAGCGGAACTTTGACTTTCATCTCATCCAATCGTTAAAGCCCCGGTCACATAGGACCCCGGAAGCAACACGATTCACCCCGACTCGTTGTTCGGAGGCTGTTAACTGTGAATTAACAAAGAGTCGGGGTGAATCGTGTTGCTTCCGGGGTCCTATGTGACCGGGGCGTTATGGCATGAAACCCTATCTGCCTATGGGTAGTGAGTTAAGAAGCACATTCATGCATAATTTGATTCAACGACAACTGACCGTATTGTCCGAAATCGACAAAAGCAGACGTATATCGTATTGATAATAATAATAATGACTTTACACAGCCTTTATCATTGTTTATATAGCGCTCTGTATGAAGGGTTTCTACTTTGTGTTATGTGCATTATTACCCGGCTATAACATGGCTACCAATATGGAGCTCACTGTATTCAAGAATTTTCCTCCTATTGGTATCCATTCACTTCACCTGGGTTGAGTGCAGCACACTGATGATATAATTGATACTATCTACAAGGAAATTAACGCCGTGGATAGTATTCGAACCGCCGACCCACTAGTTCAAAGGTGTGAGCCAGAACCAATAATAGTCTTCTGTGTCAATTAATAATGCTTAATCTCTGTGCAAAATAACTAATACTTTAAAACAAGGTATAAAGAATTCAATAATTGAAATAATTGTCATGGTAATAATCGTCATTTTTATTCTCTTCAAACCGAATCAGAAAATTCGAATTTGCACTGCAAAATAGAAAGATAATGATTAATAAAAAGAAAGAAAAAAAAAACACTTAAGAGCGGATGATGGAAAAAGGATACATAACTGGAAGCATTATTCAAATTGCAATTATTTCACTTATTAAATAAACGAGGTAAAATTTTTACCTCGTTTTGTTGCTACTTTCTTGATCACTCTTTAGGTTCGTGCAAAGAACTCAATGTTGAAATTGGAAGTGAAAACTAAAGAATATCAATCGATTATACCTAAATTTCACTCAATTTTGAGAAATTCACTCTTTCCCCAATTAGGGGTCAGAGCCAATCACTTCTTAAAGAATGTATGGTGCCAAAAGTCACTCCAAATAGAATTTGTTTCATGCCATTTAATCAAAGATATGATATGATGCTCAAATATGTGCTCAACGGTTCTGTGCATTTATAATTCAGCGATACACTGAGCCCGCCTTTGCCTGTATATATGTATGAATGGCACTTCTACTCGCTATACTACCGGCGGGCCAATTAATTCGCATTTAACCAATTATTTGGAAAAGCTCGTGGCATAGCTTAAAGCGACTAGTCACGATTTATTTCGAGATTGAAATGTCACACAGATTATTCCTCCCATCTGCTCCCAAGGTTCCTTTTCCACCCCATTTTTTTCGGTCGTGACATAGAATTTTTATTTATTCGAAATGAGAATTTCGACATTTAAATTTTTAAATGCCAAATTTCAATAGTAAATGAGAAAAATTAAATTTCTCTATTATTGAAACATGAGTTTTACTGTAGATGAATTTCACCCTTTTAAGGGATGATTTTTAAACGGCATTATTCCTATCATCTTTCCCAGTGTGTACGTCAATACAGACAAGAATTGTTATCTGTTTTTTTTTTTTTCGCAAAGCAAGTAACAAAACATATTTTGTTTGATCTCAGCAATATACAATTAAAAAAATAATTTGCGACATTTAAGTTAAAGCAAGTTATAGCTATCCCTTTTATTTTAATACAATCGTACATGGATAGAGGGACGACGAATCTACATAATTTCTATTTTGCAACGAACCATGATTGATGCATTTTTCTTCTCCCAAAATATTGCTTTGTATTCTTTGTATGATGCTAGCAGCCCATCAGCCCCATCTCCCCATCTCCCCTTCTCCAAAGATAATCTATTAGATTTCTCACCTCTCACCTGATAGCAAAACGCAGACGACACAATCCGTTTACTTAGCATGATAACGGGGTTTCCTAGTCTTGCCCCAAGGGATTTTTGACGGGGCAGGTGCGCGTAGTTTGCTAGCACAGACCCCAACCTGGCAGTTCATCACAAAATCACTTAATCCTAGCCCATCAATAAAGTGGCGCTGTCAATGAAAGCTGGTGAGACTTTATAGAATATAATTTTGTAGTTTCTGACTGCAGACACCGCGTTATGCACTGTGCAAAAGTGGGACCCGTTACAAATCTGGCTAGCGGTCTCTTTTCACAGACTATTAAAGGTGCGCGCGCCTTGCAGACGAGTCAAGAGATCTGCGCTAATTTTATTTCTATTCAAATCATTTCGGGTAGATTTGTCCAAACATTTAGCCGGGGATGCCCCGAATGGGAGACAGTGGAAGATTGAGATGAAATCGGCTTGGTAACAAAAGTGTTTTTATGATAATTTTGTGAGAATAAAAATACTAAAAACCAACAAACTTTCAGAGGTATAATAGAACTGGGTGTTTTCACCATTCTATGGGTATGTTCATTCTTCTCAGATTGGTATCTCATTTTTTTTAACAGGCAAATAAAACGCATTCAAACATTTTTTTTTCAAAATGCTTAAACGTTTATAATCAAGCGAGTTAGATATTTAACCACAATTTTTCCCCCTGCAGCAATATCGATGTAAAACGAACCGCAGTTTGTTTCTGAAGAGTGGAGGGGCTATGAATTACAGCATTTACCACCGGATTGACCAGTAGGGGTGGGGTCCTAATGATATCAACGTAGCGAACAATGGCTATCGTGTTGTCAATAAGGAGGGGCGGTCAGTTCAGCTCCCGGATCTGCCCTTGCCTATTATTCGCCAGGTGAGGACTCTGCGTTCTGCATATATTCTTGCCCTTAACACACATGGATTTCAATTCTCAACCACAGAGTCCTCAACTGGACCAGCCTGTAATGTGCTATTTTTTTTGCACCGCGATGTCTGGCTTGTACTTGGCTGCGCTTCAATCCAAATTCGCCAGTTGCTCTGGCATCCTGAATCTATCGAAGCGGCGCGCCGCGGCGCTTTTACACGTTCAAGGTCATGTGCTAGACATCATACACTCTAACCGGATGTAATGTAGTTGTTCCACTCCCTCCGCTGTTATGGAAACCTTGACATTTTAGTGAAATTAATGTGCTTGGTTATACCTATCAAAATTGAGCTCTATAATTCGATCCCTAATTGCATAGAAAGCCAAGACCTTGCGCGCCAAAAGAAGTGGCCTTGATGTTTTAGCTTAAAGAGGAACCAATCCCTGGAATTGCCATGTTCTCATTAAAAAGTCGGATGAAAAACTGAAAATATGACATCGGACAACCCATTCAACAGCTATACATTTTCATATTCACAGAGATATGATGATCACTGATGGGGATCCGCGAGATCGGCAACATCGATGGAATATGTGACGTCATGTCGGACAACTCCTTATCACTGTGTACAATGATTTTTTTAAACGTGGATTAATGTAAAATTTAGAGTTGATTGTTCAACATGATTCTTCTTTAAATACATGCATAATCAATAAAGGAATGCTATACTCAAGCGGAAAACTAACATTTGTTTACTTTTTCGAAAGGATGAAGAAATGCGAAATTTAGAGTGAATGAGGAGTTGTCCGACATGACGTCACAGATTTCGTAAATGTTGCCGATCGTACAGATCCCCATCAACAGCAGAGATCGTCACATCTCTATGACTTTTTTTAAAAGTTTTTGAAAGGGCTGTCTAATTTTACTCAAGTTTTCAGTTTGTTCATCTGATTCTTCTAATAGCACGATAATTTCAGGAGGTGGATCCCCTTTAATCAGAAGGCAGATGGACTCAAACCACTGAAAGCAATTAGCAATTTATTTTTTTGATCAAACTTGAATGAAATATGGGAACTTTCTACTCGCACAGTCCTTTTATTCTCGTAATGTGCGAACGGATGCTGGTTGAAAAGAAAAGCTTCTATTAAAAATGATTAATCAACAAATCCATTGTAACATGGCGTCTGTAACATTTGCTGAAGTCATTTGTATCATGATTGACATTTCTTACAATTGAATGGCGGGGAAGGGGGGGGGGTGCCACCGAGTATCTATGGTGTCGTATAAATGGGGAGCAAAACGTGATTAAAATTTCCTGAAAGCCCCCCCCCCC
>BQKZ01008325.1:6674-38737 GCA_036244855.1 Temnopleurus reevesii | reverse complement strand
CAAGATGACCTTTTGACCCAGCGAGTGGCTGTATTTATGTAGGGGTGACGTCATCATGGGATTGTGCCTTTGTTCGAGGCATATATTTTTTGGTAGTGAGTGCCGTTTAAAAAGTGTAAAGTAAAACCCTGAACATGGAGTGATCGTCATCTAAAAGAACCTAAAGCAATATTTTATTACAAATAAGTTTTTTTTTTAAATTTTTTAAATATCCATAGTCAATGATTACTCACCGATCATCATGTTGATATAGGAAAATAAAAATGTTTTCATTCATGCATCTTGCTGTTAAGAATATTGCCTCTTTGAGCTGCATCTTTATTTTTGGTCGATAACGGTTGGTGAAACAATTTATTAGTTAGCAAGTGCATTCCGTTATATTTTTATTCTATCAGGTAAGGTAAAATGAAACATACCAATATGTTATCATTATTTATTCTATATTTCGTAGAGTAGCAGATTTGACCACACATCCGAGCAAACGTTTTCTACATTTCTATTTGATCGATAAGAAATTCATGGAGTTCAACGTGCAATGTACATCAAAGTCTGCATGAAACAAGACTATTACATTCCTTTGGAGTGTGGAGTTCATCAATTATAGTGGACTGTCCATCAAAATCTGGACCAGAGGCGGAGAACATGTCCGCTTCACACAAGTTGCATTATATCCTTTGTGCTTTAATGCGACAACCTTGGGTGAACGCTTCTGGCTCGCCTAGCACAATTTCTGTCAAGCGACCATGTTTACTTTTCACTGACGAGTGGTTGTACATTCACTAAAGGGAAGATGCAACCACTGCAGTGAGAGCCTCGTGATAAGATCCCAGCTCTCTGATTGGTCGAAGCCGCAAAGTCACACACTAACCCGAGTGAGTGACAGTATTACATGTACCATTCACTCACTCACTCGAGTGAGTGAGTGAACGAAGCTTTGTGGCATGAAGCGCCCCTCATACATGACGGTATTCGCCATAACAACGTCCATCTATTTCGATCAGATGGGATTCACCTCTCTGACGCGGGGAACAATTTATTTCTTCTCGAATTTAGAGAGACACTCGCTTCTCATGTAAACCATACAGAACAGATGTAGTTTCCTTGAAATCGGTGGAAATCCCCATCCCCTACCCCACCCTCGTTGCTGGTTCTAATGCTCAGTCAATTTTGTTCTCGTTGAAAAATACATGTACAATTTTGTTTGTATTGATAATGATTCTTTCGTGTTTGCATTGCAAATCAAACAAATAAGTATTTCATATTATATTCTATTCTACATATTGCAAAAAGTGAAGGAGGGGTGAAGGAAGGGACACATCCCCGTAACTCTCAACTCTGCTTGTGGCGGCGCGCTGCCCATAAAATTATGGGCATCTCGTTTGGCGGCTTATTAGTGGTCNTGATGATGATGACGACGGGAGGGAGGAATGAACTGGAGGAGGGAGGAATAGGGAGAGCTCGGAATAAGTTTAACGTAATGTAGACGAGGAGTAACAAGATAAAGTGAAGAGGGAAAATATTAAAAGAAAAGAAGAATATTTTTAAGACGATGATGAAAAAGAAGAACAACAAGAAAATGTGAAAATACATATGATGATCATCATGATTATGATGTTGAATGAAAAAGGAAAGAAGAAAGACAGAAGAAAGGAATGAAGGCGGCGACTTGAAACATGCAATTGAGGAGGATCGGAGTAGTGAGAGAAGTAGAAGAAATGAAAAAGATAAAGAAGAAGAATGAAAATATGATGATGATGATGACGATGATGATTAGATAAGAATATTAAAAGAAAGAAGAGGAGGTTGAAGAAAAGTTTTAGCGAATTGGGAGGAGTGATGGGAGAAGAAGCTGAAGCCGAAGAACAATACAATGATGGTGGTGGTGGTGATCACTATGATGATGATGATGATGATGATGATGACGACGACGAATGAAAGAAGAGGAGGAGGACGAAGAAGAATGTAATAATGATGATGATGATGATGATGAAGGATGGCGACGGATGAAAAAGAAAAAAAGGAATGATGAGGAGAATGTAGGAAGAATTTAAAGAGTTCGGAATAGTAGTTACGGGAGCGAATGAATAAGAATAAATGTAGGCCTATGTACAAAGAGTTTCCTATGAAGTTATTTGTTGTTGTTATATTTGTTCCAAAACATATTTATTGGAGAAAACTTATTGAAAGTACAGTAGTATTTTCTAAACGTCCTAAAATAAGCAACCATGTAATCAGGTATAATATTCTGGAGCTATACGCTGTGCTGAGGTATACGGATGCTCTTGTCACGCTGCCGGGCAATCCATGGGGCAGTTGCAATAGGACAATTGCGCATATTTCTGCAGATTTTGCTATAGTAAATTGTCATATTTATAACGCTTTTACTCAAATTTTTGATATGATATGGTCTTGACATGTGGTAAGTGTATTTATCACAAGTGCATGCATACTTCTGGATGATTTTTAAGAGATCCTGTAGTGGTGTATGAACCATACTAAGATGTAATCTAATGTGTTCGAAAAAAATTATGAAAAATTTCAGATATAAGGTTAGATATTTGATATTTTTCATGCTTATATCAATATATATGGGTGTCATCAGATAGGTAATTTAATATTCTTCGGTTTTACACCATTTAAAAGAAACAAAATATTGCTTTTTAAAGGGTTTTAGTGCATACAAGAAAAATTGGCCATCACTTGGCGGCCATTTTGAATGACGTCACATATCTTAATATGCTCAATGCTGACAGCGTGTCAGCAATCGGATTCTTCAAACTGAATGTATTTTCCATCAAAATCCGTTGAAAAATCTACTATAGACACCTTGTGCAAAGTATATCCAGATGGCGGCTGGACTAACATAAGAACTTAATAAAATGCCAATTGTTGTGGTTCTGTTATTTAGGGGGTGTTGTTCAAAATCAACTTCAAATCAACTGCAACTTTGCAAATTGTAACGCGCATTTTCATTTGTGCATGGTATGTGCATTTGATTAGGCGCGTATAAAACATGGATTTCGATTTGCACGTTTCCCTCAACTGCAACTTGCGATCAATTGCAACTTTTGAACAACACCCCCTTTAATGTCAGCCATAATTTCACTGTGATTCCAGTATCAGTTTCTTCTTGAAGTGCCTTACATTGTTTCATTTTTTTCTAACATATGTGTCCAAATTTTTCCCTAGCTGTAGTATGAATTCAACTTCTTCTTTTTTTCTCCATGTGTCATTTTCATTTCACTCACAATGATATTACAATACATGAGAGAAGTTTATTTCAGATTATCAGCAAAGCAAATTGTTTCTATCCGACTTTGATGAATACTTCTTATTATTCACAGAGGGGGCATCAAGAGGTCTGAGATTATTGATTGAATTATTCAATTTGGTATTTAAAAGTTGGCATACTTTCAGTTTCATCTATAGTTGTCGTTCAAGCTAGAAATGACCTTTGAAATGACTTGAAAATGTTTATTTGTGCTATTGATTATTAATTGGAGATACATTGTAGATCACCACCCTGATCTATCTATAGACAATACCATCACTTTTGCTTGGCGAGAAGGCAGGATTTTAAACTATGTCAAAACATTACAGAAAATAGGAGAGACTGGACAGAGCTTTTCTTATCCAAGTATGTATTTATTATGATGTTTGTATATGTACAGAAGTAGATAGATATGAAATACAAGGACATATGTGTGATGTTCAATTCTTTATTTGTCTATATGTCCAAGTATACTGGAAAACAATTGTCCTCGATATTAAGTTCATCGCTTTGATGATGGTGAAAATAATTAAAAATTTCATGAGAACATATTCTGAAAGGTTAACACCTCCTCTTTGAAATATGTTGAATAAATTCATTTAAAAAATGTAGAATATATTGTTTTTGTTTCTTTTGATTAAAAATGATGAGTTTGCTATATGTGGTATACGGTTAATGTGTCCAATTTGCAGAGGTGCAGTTTGAGTCTGGACAGATGGGGATTTTTTTTTCTTTAACATTGATTTGTTATCCACCTACACACACACCTCTTTTTTCTCTCTGTAATCTCTCAACCTCAATCACGTTCACTCTGCCATCTCCCAACTCTCTATTTTACATTCTTCGTAGATTATATTTTTCCCATTTTGTAAGTGGGTATACTGTTTTAATGCCATTGCAGGAGAATTTAATCTTTATTAGGAGTTATCCTCGTAATAAATTGATTTCTCAATGTTGATTTTTCGTATGTGTTATTCGTAATTTAATGTACAACCTCAAAACTGTCGTATGACTCATCAAGCCACCTTTAAGTGACAGTCAAACAAGTAAATTTTGATCCATTTAATCATGGACATAGCTACTGCCATAGAATTCTATTCAATGTCCTCCAAAAAAATTGTTCATCACTTATGGTGGACACCTAATAAAGTTTAAATTCTCCTGGGGTAGCAACAAATAAGTATACCTACATGTACAGATGCCAACCATTCCATAATATGCATGAGGTCATGATTGAAATATGGATAACGCTGAACAAAGGTGAGAGAACATCTGACAACAGTAACCATACTCTTCACCATTCACTTGTGACAAAAGCCTAGAATTTAAATGAATATGCACCTCATATATATACAGTTGAATCTTGTTATAAAGAGCACTGATATAACAAGCTCTCATAACGGTAATTTTCCGAGTCCCATTTATTTGTATTTTATTGTATTTTGGCCCAAATATAACTAGGTTTCAATATAAAGGGGTAATTTCTCTTGTCCCAAGGACCTCGTTATAACAAAGTTAGACTGTATAATAATATATATATTTGTTATATTCCGGAATGTATGGCATCTTTGTACATTTTGCGATTCTCCCTCTCTTTTACCCTTCTACCTCACTATTTTACACCTCACATCCAATTCCCCATGCACTTCCGCTATGATTAATCACAAAAATAAAGACAATGTCATTACATCTGCTCCAGAAAAATGTGTAATTCAATATTAAACAGCCACAAATGGAAAATAATAGAACAAAAAAAAATAATGTAAAGAAAATTAGGATTATTACAAACATGACAGAAATATGAACGTACAAAGTAGTTGCTTAATCCTGACATATCACATAGACACCTGGTACACTGCATGGAACATCACATTGTAAACAGCATTACATAGCAATGAGAGATTACAACAACCAGAGAAAGTGACTCCAGACTTACATTTATACACTATTTCTTACTCCTTTTAGAGTTTGTGTCGATTTCATGTCCATGTGTAAGCGAATAAAATGTTGTGACAATCTGGTCTATTTGATTTGTTTCTAGAAATCTAGATCAGGATTGCATATCAGTGACAAATTTAATATTTGACATTTATGTATTGTTTCTTCATCCTATTTCAACATTGTTAAGAACTTTCTTTTGTAGATGTTTCTAGTTGCAGCAAAAGCTGTATGCAAGTTAACATAGACCCATTGACAGAATTAAATACCCAAAGCCTTATATGAATTTAAATATTGCTATTAAAACTTATTTTTCCATCTGCACAAAAAACTAAAATGCCCTTGTACCATTATTGCAAAATATCAAACTGAATGGTGTAAATCAACGCAATAGCCTGCTTGACCTTGGACTGTGGTGGCACTCTTTGAGCCTAACAGATGGGCAGGGCATGATCTTAAGAAAAGCCTATAAACCAACTCATTTGGACTGCCAATATAATTACTATAAAAACTAATATTTTAGTCTACATAAACTTTAGCAAATTTAACTGAATTAGCACTTTTCACACATTCATGAGTTATTATTTTCATGTTATGGGAGATTATTGTACACAAGACTATTGGCATTATAATGACTGAAAAAACTAGTAACTTCATGGTCATGAAATCCGCGAAAATAAAACCTCAGCAAACATTTCAGTACTTTAAAAAAATTAACAGAAGATATATCTTCATTATCGACCAAAACCCAAACATGTAATTAAATCATCTACATCTCTCAAAAAACTCTGTAATAAATTTCACAATGCATTGCTCTTATGGTTGAAATATCAAAGACTTCATTATTGTTGTGAGTTGGGGTATTTTTACAATTATTTTATCAAAATTGGCCGTTATAAACAGCACTCTCCAAATTGGGACCAAATACTCCTGAGGTTTATACTTCCATCCTGAACTGTACTCAAACCAACATTTCAATAATTTAGATGTAACCATCTTACGCTAACCCAAAGACTGCTGAAACTGTGTACTCCCTGTACAAAGTCTATTAGAATTGTAGTACTCAATGTGTTTAAATCCGAAATGAAAGAAATTAAGTACTGTATAAGCCAATATTTTAGCGTACAGATATTTTCGCGATTTCTGACCAGTTTGACACATTGGCTTGTTGTTATTTTCACATTTTTGACAGCGTTTGTACACAAATGGATGTGCATCATATAGAGAGGAAATTTTCACCAGGCCACAACCGCAAAATTAGCGAAAATAAAAACACTGCGAAAATCTCAGCTTATACAGTATCCCAACAACATCATTCCAACCTAAACAGTGTCATGTATGTATTCATGAAGAACAATTTTGGCTCCATTAATTGGAACAGCATAAAACTAAATATTTTGAACAGATATAATTCATTATTGTTTAAATGTCTACAAATAGTTTATATACAAAGATTGTGTTCAGCATATTTCTCACGAATAATCGACTCTCCTTTTTCTTATAAACATCTTGAAATCGGAAAGTAGATATTGAAATAGGTGAAAATCCAAATTTTAATCAGAATGCTCCTTTTATGCCTCGTAACCGTAGAAAATTATTCTGCAAGATTTTTCTTATAAACTCTAAATAAGCACCTTTAGCACGAAAAACAAAATGAGTTGAAAAATATATTTACACAAACACAATATCAGAAATTAAGAATAAAATAAAGAAAATATCTATTCAAACAACTTTTTTTAATCATTCTAACCCTATCCGATATATCTATAAATTAATAGTATTTATTCCTGCTGTGGATGGGGTTCTTTTGCTATGAACCCAATGAATTTGAAATATCAAAAAGTTTGGAAAAATGAGGTTTAGAAAGGAAAAAGTAGGGATGAATAAATAGAGAGAGTGGGAGTGAGATAGAATTGGTTTTAAAGAAAAGAAAATGGGGGTAGGATGAAGCGGGAAAAGGGAAAGAAGGAAACTTAATCTAAATGATAAGAAGTTTAAAGTTATAATCTTAATGAAAGAACACACAATTACATTTTTTGAAAATAGAATCTGTTTTATGTATACATTACTTTAAAACAAAAACAGCAATCTGGCAAGGAAAATGGAGGCTAAGAAAAGAGTTGATTCTTATCATTATATGATAAAGTGCCAGACTTAGGGGGTGTTGCTCAAAGGTTGCAATTGATCGCAACTTGCAGTTGATCGGTACGCGCCAATCAAAATCATTGTTTCATGCGCGTATTGTTAAATACGCACACCACGAGCGAATGAAAATGTGCGTTACAATTTGCAAAGTTGCAGTTGATTTGCAGTTGATTTTGAGCAACACCCCCTAACATTGCTAAAGAAACACAAAGGTTTTAGCCTCCCTAAAATACAAATGTGGTAAATGACATCCACTGATTGTGATTTCGCTCAAATTTTTTGAAAGTGTGCATGAGTGCTGATCATGAAGCTTATAAATTCTATAATTACCAGAAAACCATAAAATTATATAATTATCGTAAGATCAGGCGAAGAGGAAAGCCGGGTGAGCAGGGATAAAGCTTATAAACATTCTTTCAATTTATTTTTGGTTTCTTTTCCAGCAGATTGAAAGGTCTATCCTAGGAGAGGGTCCATGCTAGGGTCTCCTCATAGTTAAGAATTACTTAAGAATCTGAGGGCGTGTTGCTAGAAAGTTGTGATAAATTGCAAGTTAGATTTAATTTGGCACATGCGTCAATCCATTGTGTCATGCACATCCTTTTCGAAGTGCAAACTTTGCACAAATGGAATTGCATGGTTTAATTTGCTACTGATTTGCAGTTCATTTGCAATTGATTGCAACTTTCTAGCAACCCACTTTAAGTATTATCCCTGTTCATCCAGGCATATCTGTTCACCATGTTATAAAGTAACAGTATTTCACAACCCAGAATCTCTATCACTTTACAAGACTTCTTTGTGAATCTAAACACCAACTTGTTGAAGACTACATATTTCATTCATCTTTGCTCCATCTCATTCCGTTCCAGTGCATATTTCAGATTTCGCTCATGATATTACGCTATTTTACTTCATTTCAGCTGTATACTACGTATGATTGTTGTGGTGCACTGCAACCAAAGACCACCTTCAAAATGTGCCGACAATTCAACAAGTGTTTTGCAGTGAGCTTTACTGTGAAAGCCGAGAGTTGGATATGAGAAACATGCCTAAACCTATGGCTTCACTATGGGAAAGTTAGAAAGTAATAGGTAAAACCATTCATGAGATTGAATAGATTAGAGACAAAAGCTGTCATAATGAAAAAAAAAGTTTGCAATTGGATTTACAAATCACAAACAGTTCAAGAAGGTTCATAACAATCTGTGATGAAGAATAATTGTTCCAATACAAAATATATTTAGAGGCTCTCAATTCTTATTCATTATCTAAATTCTTGCCACCGAAAATAGGCGATATCAAATTATATCTGACAATACCATTGCAGTAGGTGCCCCAACTATTATAACTAAAATTAAAAATCGCCAAGCGCAATCTTCTTAATTTGCATTCATATTTCGGATTGGCTGGAACACTTTTTAGATAATGGCATTCTGAAAACAATCTTCTCTTATGTATGAAAAAGCATATTAAATGTTAAATCAGTTTTCAATCGAACAGTGAGTGTTTTGGAGAGTATTCGTTCCAAAGATATTGATACATGTATATGCGCTCAGAAAGTTTGATCTTGATCAAAATGGTATTTTGCTCGCAATAAGATTTTTCATTTTAGATCATGGCCTTGGGACAAATGCTTAAAATTTTTATCAAAATTCCACTTTCGAATGAATTAAGGCAGACGTCACCAACACAGAGACATGACCAACTTTCTCATAACAGTAGCACTTTGTACTTTATCAGTCCACAAACCACAAACAATTAATTTGTACATAATTTACATCAATTTTCTGCCATTATCCATTTCATTGAAATTTCATTGAAATTTTCCAATCGTTCAACCGTATTTGATCAATTTGATAAATGGCCGTTTCCCAAAGTGCTGAGAAAATTGACAAAGAGTAAAAGGGAACTGATAAAGTATCATTTGTCATTCTATAAAATTTTAATTAACATTTTACAATAATTGAAAGGAGGAAAAGAAAATAAGGTTCATTTCACAGATAATTTCGCAAACACCATACACACTACATATAACAAACATTGCAAATTCATTACAAAACGATAGTGAATTCAAGTTTTCGTAAATATAGCTTGTAGTTATTCTATTTACAAGATAAATACATTTATTTATATTTCCCATATTCTTCTGATTCAAATTTCACTTATAATTTTGATCTTTAAATTGCTTCCCCTTTCCTAAATCTCATAAATTCATCAAAATTCATCTATAGTATCAATGAAATGTCAACATGGTGAAATTGCATGATGGTTAATATAATATTGAACTAACAATATAGAATTCTTAGTTTCAACTTATTTACAATCACATAAACCAATCTTGGAGGAGGAAAAAATTGAGGGGACAAAGCAAAAAGCATTACCGACATCAACAGATCGAAGTAAAACGAAACAAGTAATATAAAAAAAAGAAAATGCCAATGATCTGCAAAATAACAAATAATAATTCTGTAAACTAAAAGGTCTTAATATGTTGATATTAGCTTTTTACATCAATACGTTTTGCAGATTGAGTGAGGGATTCTGTCTACCTCTGTTGATAATCAATTTAATGGGGTGTTGCTAGAAAGTTGCAATCAATTGCAGATCAAATGCAAGTCAGTTGTATGTTGGAATGACCATTTTTATTCGCATGCATTTTGCACTTTTGACAAGATGTGTATGAAACAATGTTTTTGATTGTTGCTTGCTGATAAACTGCAACTGCAACTGAACTTTCTAGCAACACCCCCTTTCAGGTTGTAGCTTGAGAGCTGCAATCCATTGCAAGTTGCAGTTGTTCAGCGTACACCAATTAAAATCATTATTTCATGTGCTTCAATTGGAAACTGATTAACAAATGATTTGCGATGGTTCAGAACCCTCTAGCAACACCAGTTACGTATTACTGGAGAGGAAAATATATGATGAAATTGTGTTGTTAATCTATAACAGTCACAAGAGCAGATGTCGAACTTTCATACAGAATAACTGGTTTTGGGGAATAAAGATTTATCTGACAAAATACCATAATATAAAAGATAAATAACAAAAAAACAGAAAAAAATGTACTTTGGGAGAATGGTACTCACTCGACACAACATGAG
The DNA here is from genome assembly GCA_036244855.1 of Temnopleurus reevesii. Lineage (NCBI taxonomy): Eukaryota > Metazoa > Echinodermata > Echinoidea > Temnopleuroida > Temnopleuridae > Temnopleurus > Temnopleurus reevesii. Next base: position 28,276 of record BQKZ01008325.1, on the reverse strand, counting down.
CAAAAGTTTGGTCACAAAAACTACACCTATAAAGTGGTTTATAATTTCAAAATCATTTATTTTTATATATCTACTATTGCACTAAAATGTGTATGCTTTCTGCATCGACCTTCAAAACATATTGTGCCAAACGCAAATAACTATTTCGTAAGTAATCATATTCAGAACTCTTCATGATTTCAAGAACTTTTCCAGACGATAAAGGTTTGTCTGTTTTCAGCTTTTCTTGTTATGGAAATAACCCAATAATCAAAATATAAATATATAGTACATAGATGAGTTATTAGAATAAACTTTGGAAAGAGCTCCATTGTAATATTTCATAACAATTCTATAGAATATTGGAAAAGCATCTACCCCCCTAAAAAAAATCAATAATAGAATTCTGAAGAATGGCATTGCTTATTCTCATAATATACCATATTTCTTTTTCAAATGGACATATCCCAAATGCAGCAAATAAAGAAACTGTTCAGCTTTTTTTTTCTTATGTTTTTTGTAAATTTTTCTAATGATACATGATTGGCATGAGTACTTAGCAAATAAAGAAATAACTGCCATATCACATACATGGACCAACTATCATAAACAATTATGAGGATAACAATATGTCATTAACATTAACGCCTCATGCCACTTTGCAGATTTGCAGTATAAACATGCACAAAAGCGTAGCATAAATTCGTGTATTTATTCTCTCGCGCAGAATAATACTGCATTGCGAAATTCTACAATATATCTCCAACATATTTGACAAATGGTTTGCATTTCCACGTCTCTGAAACAGCTACAAGTGGTATAAATGATTATATATAACATCTCTACACCATCCAACCACGAATTGCAAGCTTCTTTAAGATGATGAAAGAAAGAAGGATCAATATACGATGAACATGAAAGAATCAATCATATATCGGATTGAAAGTAGCTTTGACCGTTGACCAAAATGACACAACAAATCGCAGACAACAGGCATTTTATAGATAATAGATACCTTCGAGACAAGAGCAAAAACCGATATCTTCCATATTCTCCAAGGCTCGATCGTTGATCTTTACTGATACAAAATATCTGAAAATGTTCTTCAATCTTTTGTGGATACCTTTTTAGATCTCCACTGAAATCATGGGTCAAAGTATACATCAAATCACGGAAAGAAGGATATAAAGACTTAATGACTGAAAAGTGCTCTTGAATTTCACTCTTTTTTTTGGTTGTTTGCCTCTTGCCAAGTATGTCCGCCAATGACAGTCCTATCATGGGGCACGATCCAGCTCCACAAGAGACAATAGTCATTTTTTTTTAAACAAAAACTCTCTCTTAAAGCACAAAATTTCACTTGAAAAGAGTCTTGAATGTGCTTTGTTCCTCTTCTCGTTGTCGAGATGCACAATCACACACAAGGCATCCGTTAAGAAATCAACTGAAGGTGTGAGTTGGTATTGAGTGAGTGCTTATGAGTTGAACAGTGTAAACGGAACAGCACAGCCATGCTCTTCCATCCATCATACTTCCACCCCTCAAGCGTCGGTGTACCTCGTGTCCATAGTTTTCAATTCAGGTAGATTTCCCTGAAAAAAAAAAGGAACAAAAAAATGCAATCAGTTATCACAACTAATGCATGATGTTATGATTCTCTTTCTAACTGTTCACTGTCATCTCATTTATTTACTTAAAATGTTTATTTGAACAGGATAGCCCTATCAGAAGTCAACATACCATTCTTACTGGGAGCCCTTCATCTTTTCATTTGAAATCTATAAAAGGGAGGATTGCAATTTTAGGTTGGCGTGTCCTCCCCCCCCCCACCTCCAACTAAGCCGATCGCAATATTGCATGTTCCCGATTTTTCTTCTTTTTAAATTTTTTTTTTAGAAATACAGGTCTTTTGGTGTATTTCCCTCACAACATCTTTAATTAGAACCTGTAATAAGAAAATGAATTTGCAAAATTTCCCACAAAAATCTCTAAAATAGGGGGTAATTTCAATGGCATGCCTAAATGAACATAATACGGGTTGACTGTGCGGGTGGGGTGGCAAATATGATTGTGAGAGGTTTGCCCTACTTACAGTGAGTAGCCTGAATGTCCGTGTGGTGAGCGGAGTGCTGTTCAGATTGAGATGGTTGAGTTTCTTGAGGTCTACCAGACATCGCAGCCCGTCGTCCGTGACTTGAGTCTCACAAAGGTTGAGGCTCTCCAGGTCATGCATATGTTCAGTAATCAGCTCCAAGCCGCTGTCACCAAACTAAATAAAAAAAGGAATGAATAAGTCCATTAATCGATGAGATAGTACAAGCCAATATCTTAACACAGACTCTTTTTACATACAGATATTTTCAAGATACAGACCTATTTGACACACTGGCATATTGCCATTTCCATGTTTTTTTGTCAGTGTTTGTATATAAATGTGTATCATACACAGTGGAAATTTTTGAGTGGCCAAGACTGTGAAATTCACAAAAGTAAAACCACCATGAAAATTTCAGCTTATACGGTAGATTATGAAACTATTAATTCTCAAATAGTGCTGAACAACTTATAAGAAGTCCCTGAAAACTCTCCAATGTAGCATTATTATCCTAATTTTATCAGTGCAGCTGTCATGTGCTTTATTTCAAAACACTAATGCCTGCTTGGTACCTGCTCACCTCACCTGTGTTGAGTGCAGAACAATGTGGATAATTTCTTGCTGGAGAATAATTAACAACATGGGTGGAATTCAAATAAAAAAGTTTGTAGAGAGTATCTTCGGACCTGTTGAGTGCAGGAAAATGTGGATGATTTCTTGCTGAAAAAAAATTGACGCCATGGGTGGCATTCAAACTTTAGATTAACAAAAAATGAGTTATTTAGTTTCAGAATGAATGGTTGAACTAACCTGGGTCGACCAGAGATTGAGTTGCTTGAGATTAGGGAGTTTGATGAGCGTCTCGGCACATCCACTGGTTACGTGTGTGAAGGCCAGGTTTAGACTCTCTAGGTTGCCCAATGGACCGGAACTAAACAGCTTCGCTACGTCAACGTCCGTCGACTTGGATGGCAGCGAGAGGGATTTAGGTCCACCTTTCTCTTGCTGTAAGGATAAATGAGAACAAATATGTGATGCAAATCTATCTAACTAGTGGAATGTTGGTCTAAATCAACTGCAAATCAACTGCAACTTTGCGAATTGTAACATGCATTTTCATTCGCGCACGGTATGCGCATTTAATAAGACACGCATGAAACATTCATTTTGATTCAAACGTTCCCATCAACTGCAACTTGCGTTCAATTGCAACTTTTGAACAACATCCCCTAAGTTACTACAGGAATACAAACTGCTGTTAATAACCATCACATTGTCGTTATAACCAGCGCTTCCTTACTAGGAAAACTATTTCGGTAATTTTGCATGATTTTAAAAATAAACCTTATACAGTGGAACTTCATTATAAAGAAGTCGGATATAGCAAGATACCCGTTAGAACAAGGTGATTTTATTGGTCCCAGCTCTTTATAGTTCTTTGATTTTTACCCTGATATAGTGAGAAACCTGATATAACCGGGTAATTTTCATGGTCCCAAGGACCTTATTATAAAGAGGTTTCACTGTACATGTATCTGGCTTTACCACTCTTGACACCATTTTATTGATTGTGGCTAGGAAGCATGTGCCATACTTTTTGTTGATGAGACACTCCAAACATATCCAATTTAAGAGAACTACATGTACTACTGCTAATTGACACTATATTAAATGAACCCAAATTCTGGCTTGAAACCTTTCTTACTTTGTGAAGGATTGCATCAAACTTTTTGGTGATGTTACATCACCACAACACCCTAAAAGAGAAGAATTTTGTAAATTCATAGATTTTAACAATAAACCTAATACCTGGTTTACCACTTTTGATTATTCATATGTGGCTAGTAAGCATGCATCACACGTTTTGTTGGCAAGACATTACAAAAACATCCAAATGAGGAGGACAATTTTTGTCATTTTACATTATTTTAGATAACTCTAAATTCTCGCTTGTCAGCTTTGAAAACGATCTTACTCCGTGACTAGTAGGAGTGCATCACACTTTTTGATGACGTTACATCATCACAAAATCCTTACAAGTAGAACAAAAATTTATGTTAATTCGCATGATTTTGAAAATAAGCCTAATCCCTTATTAACCACTCAATTGAAAATAAAGCTAAAGTCTGCATGCTTTAGCACGTTTGAAGCCATGTGAATTCTTACTGCTTGGTTAGTGATTGTGCGTCACAATTTGTTTTCAATAAAACATCACCAACGAATCCAATATAAAAGAACACTTTTGGTCCTTTTACATCAATTTTAAAAATAAATGGGAAATCTGGAGTAAATACCACAAAAGAAGCCCTGTGAATTTGTACTATGCGGATAAAAAGATAAATGCATCATACATTTTTGTTGATGTCATATCATAAACCTGATGTTATAAGTATTCTAATCCTAAGAAGGATGCTGCTTTAACAAAAGAAAAACAAATATAATTTCATTTTTTACATTAAATATGACTTGTAAGGCTTTTCTAATTGTCTGCTGAAATGCAAACTGTCCAAAATATCAATGTAAATTCATGAAATTTAATGTTTAATTCCAGATTGAATGAGTGAGCACAAAATGTTTTGTTGAAGTATTTTATAATAATAATAATAATAATAATAATAATAATAATAATAATAACAACAATAATTTGCATTTATAAAGCATCTTTTCGTACGATTCAAAGCGCATTTTGTCAATTAAGAAAAGGTCGGGTTCAACTGTTTGGTTATTCGCGTTATAATCTCTCATTTATTCAATAATCCAGAATGTTTGGCAATTCTGAATCGAACTTACAAGTTGCCTCAGGGCGAGTTGTCTCTCACACAGAGCATCATACATGATCTGTCCCTCATCTATGCTCTTGAGAGCTTGGATGACCTGCATCTCTTGTTCCTCCGTCTCTAAGACGTCAAGCTCCAACATTAAGCACAACATCTGATTGGAAGAGATGATGATCATCATTGAAATTTTATGATTATCATAACTATTATTATCTTTGACAATATGATCTCCATTTGTGTCACCACCACCACCCTCCTCCTCCTCGTCATCGTCGTCACCGTCATCATCATTGTCATCATCACCATCATCAACACTATCAGTACCACAACCATCAACATCCCCACCACCATCATCATCATCATCATCATTATCATCATCATCATCATCTTCACCATCATCATCATCATCATCATCATCATCATCATCACCATCATCATCATCATCATCATCATCACTATCATCACCATCATTATCATCATCATCATCATCATCATCATCATCATCATCATCATCACCACCACCACCAGCATCAATACTATCAGGGGCGAATCTAGGATTTTTTAATAGGGGGTGCGGCACATGTATCGATTTGTTCCGAAAAAAAAAAAAAATATTCTTAAATGCGATTTCCTGGCATCTAAGATCATATTTCTAAAAAAATATATATATAAAAAGCGAGTGATATAGCGCCTAATTCCCTCCCGTTTTTCCCTATTTCTTTAATTTTTGGGGGGCCGTAAAATGGGGGGGGGGGGCGTGTGCCTTGATCCGCTACTGACTATCACTACCCCAACCATCATCAACATCACCTCTACTACCACAATCATCAACATCATCATTATCATCATCATCATCACTCCCAGAAACATGATCATCACCATCATCATCATCATCATCATCATCATCATCATCATCATCATCATCATCATCATCATCCTTACCTCAGTGCAAGTGATGTTGCTGTTTAGAGCCAGTAGGAGAACCGGTTCAAAGAGGCGTGGCGCTACAGAGAGCAAGAACCTCCGTCTCCTACAACAGCATGATATCAGCTTCTGGAGCTATAGGGTGAAACCAGCAAGAAAACAACATCAGTTATCTTAATGGAAACATCTCATAAGAATATTTTGAATAAGTACAGACTGATTACGCATAAATTAAGGTAGAAGGACATAAGAGGGTAATGTCGCCCTCTAATATTGCCTGGCGGAAATCATCCCACGGATGGAAAGTCGCCAAAAAACACAACAACCAACCAACCAACCAAAGGGATGAAAAATGCATTTTTCAAATGTGAACAGGGAAGCAAATATTAAGAGAAGAAATGATGAAAAGGGAGAAGAAAAGGGAAGAGATGTAGAAAGAATGAGTGTAGAGAGGAAAGGAGGTGATATATATGCACAGATGAGTGGAGAGGGGGAGGGTATAGAGGGGAAGGGAATAGAGGGGGAGGGGAGGAAGGGAGAAGGAGGGAGAGGAGCGGGGGCAGGGGGGAAGGCAGGAATGTTGGGGGAGGAGGGGAAGGAGTGGGAAGGAGGGAGGGAAGGGAGAAGAGAATGGGAGAGGAAGGTAGGATAGGGAGAAAGGAAACGGGAAAGGGGAGGGGAGGGAGATGGAGATGATACAGATTACCCATGGCTATGTAAAATACATGAAAGTAAAATGTTATGATACATTGACACTATGGATGGTAGGTAGGCTAGAAGCCCCCTTCCCCCTTTTCTTCTCTCTAGTTTGAATAAGAACAAATTGAAGAAGAACTTGTTTAAACCTAAATCAAACACACACGCATAATCAAAATGTTACCGTTGCCACCAGCAGCATATTTTTATATTCTCATGACAACGAACAAGATTTATTAAACAGACAAATATCATCATGCACTAAGCATAATAAGGAAAAAAAAATCATTGACTTCCTTAGTTGTCTGTCTTAAATGTTAATTGTCTGCACTGAGTTGTTTCTAATTTTTCATGATCTATTTATACTCATTACAAAAGGTAGTAATCAGCGTCCGTTCTCATAGTCCCGTACTCTTTGATTTTGATAGCGTGGAGTCTGCAATATCCTCTTAATTGAACGGCCTATACTGTCCTGATTCAAATATCACATTCAGGACAGGAATTATTTCACAACAAAGTCAATCACTCTTCCTTTACTAAATTGTCAACACTAAAATTTTCAATTCTCTTTTTTTTAATCATTCCAAATAAATCTAATGTTACCAAATAGAATCCTTAATGCCATGAAGTGTGTTCAAAAGTTAAGTGTTGCTAATTTGTATGGAAAATATTGAATTTCAAATGTTTACTGAGTTGCTTATAAAATTAATTATCTATAAAATTTTTAGTAATTATTTTTATGTTAAAAATTATCTGTGTCGAAAGGCAAATGGTTACACAATGACAACGGTCATGTTTGATGTGGATTTTTTTTTTAGCTTTCTGCTCACGCATCTTTTATATTTTTAGAACCCAGCATCAAAAGTTGTGTCACATCAAACTGTTCATAGATCTATGGACGACTCGACAAACAAATGGTGACCTTTCGTAGGTGTGCTCAAGCGCCAAGGGTCATCACTGCGTCTAGGAAAGGGTGACCAATCGATCATAGAGTGACGCGTACCTCTACGAACCGCTTTATGAAACAAAACCTAGGTCAGTATCTCTAAATAACTAAGAGAAATCACTGAAATCTTACCATGAGAGAAAATAATTGTCCCTCATCATCACACGCTGGTCCTGATGGGCAGTATAGGTCCAACCATCCCGCCTTTCCGTCCCGCACACCGCATACAGCAGTATGGACCTGCAAGATAAGATACATGAGAAAAATAAAATGTACCAAATACATGTATGCATTAAAATAAACAATGTCACTATGGTCTAGGTCCCAGCTCATCCCAAGATTCAACCAAACAGCCTTTCTGTCTTTAACACCGCATACAGCTGTATATGGACCTGCAGGACTACGTATAGGAGAGAAATCAAAGGTACCAAATAAGCATTCAAATTAACTCTTTCACTATGGGCTGGGTGTACAATGGTCCTGAGATCCAATAAGTCAGCCTGTTATTAGGAAGTGTGTTCCGCAGTGAAGGGACATTGACAGCAAAAGCTTTTTCTCCAAAAGGACCTTTCAAGAGTGAGCCCTCCCGGATATTCTGATGATAATAATAATGACATGAACAGGAGATAATATTGATAAGAATATGATAATAACAATAATAACATAGCTGTTAACTCTTTCGCTACGGCGGGCCGGTGTAAGCGGCGCGAGAGAAATAGTACGTATTGTACGGATAGCCGGTGAAACCGGCTTGCTGACGTCACTGTAAACAAACAAGGATATATGTGACGTCACATGTCACATGTTATATTGTCTGTGACATGGCTTAATTATATATATTTTGATAGAGGAAGTCTCAAGGATAAAAAATATTCATACTTTTGTATGCTTTTGAACGCAACTTACAATGGTTTCCCTATGTATTCCATATTTCCCCCCAATTTCCTGCATTCTATTGCGTACAGATATAAGGAAATTTGGAAACTGAAATTACGGAGTGAAAGAGTTAAGGGATCTGATTGCATCAGGATTTTCCTCATATTCTGTGCCAGTATTTTGATATCACAAAGCCTCTGTTGCCCTATGGGTGAACTGATGTTCTTATCCATTTCCTGTGGCTTCAAAGTGCCCGAGGGCAGCTTTGTCCATTCAGGGCACGTATCGGTGAAAAATTCTCTCAGGAATAAATAAAACCCACAATAATGCTTGCTTGTATTTAAATGAATGAAATTCTGTTATCAAAAAGCAATTATTATCAGAGATTTACTCTGTAATATTCCCTGTGAGCATCCCCATTGTTTTACAGGTTTAGAGATAAACATCCAAAGTCTCATATTTCATCTCATATCCCCTGAAGGAGTTTTCATCTGTCCAATAAATTCCGCTTGTTTGTGAATTAACGACATCCAACACAAGAAAGAGCAATCACAATAAGTATTTCCTCAAGGACAAACCTGTGAAGCTTTATCCCATTGTTGTGTTAATTGACAGAATATTAAATTGTGGAAGACATTAGACTCCTCTAATGACATCCAAGTTGACTCTCATGAACGTTTTTGGAAAAAAAGCAGTTAAAATCCGATGTGTAATGTAGCTGTTATTTAGTATTAAAAAAAAAAAAAAACATTCCCATTCTGCTTCACTCTACCCTGGTGCAATTAGGTACCCATACATTCATACATTCCAAACTATATTGATAATTTTGGCTAATTCACTGTGAGCAGAAGGGTCAAAGAAATTGGACAAAGCAAAGAACTACCATTCAGGTATTCACATTCTTATAAAGGATCTCAAAACTAGTCATCACAATCAGGTCCCTAAGTGCTCTACAAATGCTGCATAATTTACCATTGGACCTGTCAATTCCCCCCTGTGTTTAAAGGAATAAATAACTACATTAAAATGTGCTTCTCCATCCACTTTCTTCATTCAAACAACCAACACTAATGCAAGAAAAAATCATTTTCTTTTTATTCCCAACCGATCAATAATAAAAGCGGAAGTCAGGCAGTAGTTTTCCTGTTGTTACATTTCATACTTATTTCCGGTAAAGTTGACGCAACATCTCCTTGCTTCAATGCTAATTACATCCTGCAGTAATCATATTCAGCACACAGGATAGAGCAAAAATGCCGCACGGAAAATAGTTATGGGGCTTTGGGTTTGCTCGTTAGAAAGACTCCCGATAATGAGAAAATAATAGTATCCATAGTTGCCTACAGTGACTTGCCTCGCCATGTGCACAAGTTTATTTATTTTGCTTTTCTGTCTTATAATCATGTCTTCGCAGGCTTGCTATTGCTGTATTATTGTTTTCCCCTTAATAATTGAATTGCTTTATAATGTTATATTTATTTTTTGTAATATATCAAACCATATCTGTAAAATGTCTATGTTTTCTGAGGGACCCATATCTTACAAGTTTTTTTTTTTTTTTTTTTTAAAACTTTTTAATGGGTTCCCGGTCCATTTCCATTGAATGCAATATTATGATTTTATTACAAAAACATTCAAAATTGTGTCATCAAATCGTCAAGTACAAATTATTATTTATGTTTTGATTATGTTTTGTATTTGTTTTGTACATTTCCTTGATTTGTTGAAAAATAGTATTGTTTTGTTTTACATTGTTTTGTAAATACATGTATCATTCATATGGAGAAGAAAAATAAAATTTGAATTGAATTGAATTTAGAATCATGGTTCTATTGAGCCCAAGTTCAACTAAATTAACCTGGAAGTTAATGAGGCAATTTTAATGCGATCATATTAATTATTATATGTACTTATTGTAGCTCGTAACAAATATCTTGCGGAAGCTCGTTTTCACTGTTGTCTTGTCTTTCCGTAGGCGTCCACAGCCGATTTGTTGATTATTACAGCATTTTAGGTGTACATCATGATCAGATTTAATATTATTTCTGATACCTTAATATCATATCTGATATCAATTTATACATGTAATTATAATGATCATATTAATGTGTAATTCCTCGTTGTTTACACATGCATATTTGTATCCATATCTTAACCATATAGCTATGTTTAATACCTACTTTCGTCACTCTCTGCATTTATCATCCTAGGCATTTATATTGTGTGAGACAATGCTGAAATTTAGCCTTGGGTCGAACAATTCAATAGCTGTTTAATCTCAGAAATAAATGATCAATCTTGGGCAGATTTGTCTAAACCCCAAAGCACAATTTGCAGTCACTACGATTCTGATTTACATCTAGGTATTAACCCATTGATTGTTGAATTCTGTAATTCCCATAGACTTTGTACAGGAGCTACCCGGTTGCTGTAGTCAATGGATTTTAATACTCACCTCGCATCTGTAATCTGAAGCAAACCTGCTGATTATATACTTCAGTCTCCTGGAAAAGAAAAATAAATAAAGAATAAGGAAATTAAATAATAGTAATTGATGTGCATGTATTGTATCATTTCAATACCCAATGGTATTGCATTTTCTGTTTTGTGCATGATTTAACATTTACTTTGGGGGGGGCATAATGCCTGCATCAAAGTTTCAACGCACCAAGCCACCATATTTTTTTTTCGCGCTCAACACAATTGTGACTTCTACTATGAAGTCTTGCATAACCTTTGAGACCAAATTTTCGACAACTGTGAAGCAATTTTAATATAAAATGTGTTTTTAAAAAATTGTCAAGCCGAAAATGGGGCACAAATCATGATTTTGTGGACAAATTATTGGGTCAATGCAAATTGTGTTTTCAGTATTTTTCACTTGAATGAATTAAGAATATATTTTTATGTCTCTAATAATATTGCTGACAATTTCCATCAGAAAAAATAATAGAAATAATTGAGTTGAAAAAAAAAGAAATACATGAGAAATTAACTCAAAGAATAAAATACAAAAGAACTTTCATACAAGCTGTTTGCAACAAATTCAAAAGTATCTAGAACCTAAATCAGTACATTTTGGATATTCATCAAACAATTTGTCTTTGTAAGGCATGATTATGCATAATAATGGTTGATTAGCATAATGAGATGATATTTGAACAACATGTCCATGTTGAATTTCAGCGCAATTATGTGATCAAAGGGGGTTATAATGTGCCCCCCCCCCAACCCCAAAGAATATCAGCTCACAAAAAAAGATAGTAAGTTGAAATCAAAGTTCCAACATTTATGTAGAGGTCGGCCTTCCTGTATCAGACATCTTCACTACTTAGAAAAAATGTAAGCTACAGGGACTACAAAAGTATAAGCAAAGATTTAATTTCCACACAATCCAAAAGCCATATCCCTGCCCAAATCAAACACTGACTTCCTGGCACTGTAGAGTTATTCAACAACACAACATTAAAATGGAGTCTGCCAGCATAGAGAAGCGTTAATGATTGATGGTCGCCAATTATTCATGTGACATTATAACAAAAAGAACCACCCTGGAAAGTTAATATTCCAATTACGCTGCTGCTACATCTCAGAAATCAATCTTAGCGGTGGGTTCTCGAAAGGGGCAAACCCTGAACAACTTCAGGGGCGGATCCAGGATTCTGAGATGGGGGAGGGGGGCAGTGTTTTAAAAAAAAAAGGTCCTAAACATTACTGACGATTGTGAGGGGGCATATGCCCCCTTTACACCCTGAATCCACCATTTGTAAGACTGAATGACAAAACAAATCAATAAAATATGTTTAACCTACGAGCAACTAGACATTATGTACAAAAGTCCTATTAATCACGGGGAGGTGTAGCATTATTGCTCCCTGTCTTACATTTGCATTGACGAAATGATATGATTCTGAACATGATTATAGTTTTCTTAATAACATAATAACTGCATGCATAACAAATTTATCATTCATAGCCCCACGAGAATGGTTTCCATGGTTACAAAATTGCGTTGAAAATGACGGAAGGTTTCCACAATGGGTAATAGGAGGGGCGGTTTCGAGTGGTTAAGTTGCTAAAGGTTTATATAAACTACAAGTACAATGTATCAAAATTTTTAGACATGAAAATGCGTTGCGCTTGGTGCCTGCCCATGGACTGGGTACTGGCTTAGAAAAAAAACAATGAGATGATTAGCAACAAAATAGAAGAAGGTGTAAAATATGAAAACCAAAGATTGCAACTGTACCATTACAATTTAAACATTGCATTTAAATGAATAGCTGGCTTTGGTAACCAAGTGATCTGGTTTCGCAGCAGCAAACATTTTGACATTTAAGCTTTCAATGATTATGATCACAAATGTCATTTAGCATGCTTCCCAATGATTGTGATATCGATAAGAACCTCTCTTTTAAATGGGGAGGTTTACAGCTCTGTAAATTTCAATGTTACCTATTAACTGCATGACTCTCCATTTCTGATAATCAAGTCAACATTTATAGGCAGCGAATCTACATGGAAATCAGTGATTACATCTATTATCAATTACGGGATCTTTTGCAGTTTTTGCTGATCATAGATCTAATGCTTATGTTAACAACAAGAATAATATCTGCTCTAAAAATATATAGTATACATGTATTCCATTTACTGTCTTGTTAAATGGATGTTTGCTTACATAATCAAATGTGCCATCAAATGTCTTGATTGTAAATTTTTGGTAATTTAGAATTTTGATTTATAAGTAAAAACCACGCAATATTGATAAGATCTTTCCAATTAAATTCAAAGGAGATAATATTGATTGTACAATGGCTTAATGATAATGGTGGTAAATTTAAGTTTCATATCTGCAGCTTCAGGAATCTATCACAGTGCTAAATTTTAAAAAAATTACTTAAATGGGAGGTGTAAAACAAAAGAAGATATGAAAAGAAAGTTTGCAGGCAGATATTTTATAACAATTAACATTTGTCTGATTATCTACCCCCCCCCCTCAACCAATCATCCAAAGACAATCCTATTCATAAAACCATTATTTCTCAAAACAACATCATAAAATAAGCCATAAATCAAGCACCAATCAATCAATGGATATTACCAGCATCTAGCGCTCGTATTAATTGTAATTGATTCGATCATCAGACTCTCCTGCAAATTGACACTCAAATATGTACTCAGAGAAATAAGGAGGAAAAAAGGTGAAATCGCAAGCAGTACTCCAAACTCCATTAGATGAACAAATCACACCATCACGAGTGCTCGAGCAATGATGCTCATATATGGACAAAGAGTCTTCAATTCTCTAGATTTTTTTTGTATTACTGAAAGGAGAGCGAAGGAGTACCTCGTTAATCAGGCCAGACAGATAAAACACGGATCAGCAAAATGCTATGATCAGAGGCGGCTATATTCACACAAGGAAGGTGAAGGACCAGAAAGAGATTGGTTCAGAGAGTTGTATAGATACACAGCTAACTAAAGATGCCGCGCATAAATTAAAGTGATTGTTTAGGCGATTGTTGCATTTTGCCCAGAAATCATCGTGCTCACAACCGTTCAAGTCCCTCCTGCCATATTTGCATAAATTTCCCCTTATTGAGAAATAATTTTTTTAAAGTTTCACCAAAAATAATTTAACAAGCTTTTTATGTAGAAATTGAATTGGATGATTAAAAATAATTTGTAAATACAAAACTTATTTAGAATAACATTTCAAATACCAATTTAATATCTCTGCTCCGAATCAACCACATAACTTACAACTACTATGCAACACTTGGCTTATTTCATCAGTATTTTCTTGAAACTTGGGGAAAAAATATTCCCAAAAATGGGAAATCAGTAAAGAAATACATTTTTTTTGTGATCTTGATCATGGCGGACATAGGATAACAATCACTCGGAGTTTCCTCTCATTGTCCGTCAGAGTTGACAGTTTTTAAACCAATCAAGCACTATTTAAACACGTTTTCTTCTCATCCATTTTTAGAATTTAAAATCAAACATAGAATTCTTCCAAATTTACATAAAGCAGAAAAGCGATGAAAATGTATTCTAAATCACTAATTAATTTGAAATCAAACATAGAATTCATCCAAATTTACAAACCTCATAAGCAGAAAAGTGATGAAAATGTATTCCAGATCATTAATTCTCCCTTACACAAGGCAGTAAATCTTGTGATAGATTAACACAAATACTCATATTGGTCGTTTCTCCAGGATGACATTTACTGTTCAGGTAACCATGGCAACAGCAGGTACCAAATGGCACATTCACCCTACTCTATACAACCATTTTCAGCAATAGTTACGGTGCTATTTTTGTCACAAGTAAATGAATTGCAATTACAGTCAGCTATATGCCAAATGATAATGCAGATCATAAATTATGTATGATTGGGTTATTGATTCTCAGCTTGCATTTCAAAATGGAAGTACCAAAAAATAAGACACGTTTCATTTCAAATTCATGGTAAATATGATTCATACAATTGGGTAAAATGCACATATATATCCAGAATTTTACAAACTGGACAGCTCGACTAGTCTTTTAGCACCCCCTCTCTAGATGACCCTTGAAAAGCAAAAAAAACGTCCTCGACTCAAATTTTGCGCTTCATTTGGAAAATTTTGTGCCCCTCTACCTATGGCTTGTTAGCTCATGGTGCTTCTTGAAACATCAGTATAAAGTGCCCTATAAATATTACTATCATTATTATTATTATTATTATTATTATCATTACTATTATTATTATTATTATTATCATAATAATAATAATTATTATTATTATTATGATTATCATTATTATTATTATCATTTTTATCATTATTATTATTATCATAATTATTATTATTTATATCATTATTATTATTATTATCATTATCATTATTATTATCATTATAATCATTATTATTATTATTATTATTATTATTATTATTATTATTATTATTATTATTATTATCATTATTATTATTATTATCATTATTATTATTATTGTCATTATTATTATCATCATTACTTTTATTATTTTTATTATTATATGCTGAAGATTTATTATGTGTTGTTTCTTTCTGTTTTGATCCACCTTAAAATTTCAAGAAAAAGTTACACGTATTTTGCGATGATTTAGTACATGTAGGTGTTTTTAACCATGATTTAAGCAAGAAAGTCATGCGCTGTTTTGCAAATGATAGAGCAGGATGGTAAATGCGATACTTGATTATCTCTGACAGGGGCCGTGCCTGGGGCTTTATTTGTTAGCAAAAGCCATCCAGATTCTTGCCAGCTTGCTCTAAACACACAAGACCTATTTGCTTTTTAGCCGTGAATGATGTTGCATATTCAATGGCAGAAGATCGTTGATTCATCTCGTCTAATATTGAAATTGCATCTTTCTGGCTCTGAACCTCTCGTATCATCGTCTATCTCACGACCAAGTCAGGGTACGTGTTGTTAGAGCTACCAGATCGCTATCAAGTTTGTGTGCCCACTTTGACAGCTATGCATGCATGTGTAATGCTAAACATGGTTCATGCAAGAAGCACACCCAATGGAAGAAAGGGGGAAATGGGTCTTATTAGATATTGAGAAACTAAATAATGCATAAATATGATGAAGGATTGGTTTGAATAGACAATATGAACGACAGGATATAGCTAAAGAGTTTGAATTTGAAGGCTTCCATCTCCCCTTCAAAATCATTTGATACATAGTCTGAGTACACAGAACCTTAGTCAGATTTTAAGCACACGATTTTGCTTGGGTCTGAACAGAAGAATATGATAAAACCCTATTACCAGAATGCTAGATTTAGAACTGCTCTTATATGTTTATTGCACGAAATAAATCCATGTTAATCTTCCTTTCACACAAAACCTAATGTGTTCTTCATATTTTATTAAAAGTCAACATTGGGACTGAATTTACAGACTAGTGAAGTCTTACAATATCAAGAGAAGGTGAGGATGTTGATCAATACATTACCATGGCAACCTAGTTTATTGAGAATTTCTGAAAAGCACATGCAGTCGCGGCTGAATTGAGCAACTTTGAATTGGTATTAAGATTTGGAATGAAAAGGCAGCAATATATATGAACTATGATGAAGCATGCACAAATGGGGAGAAATGATCTCTCCATACGCTCTGTAATTACTCTCATGTTCTGCCTTTTTCTACTCCCTTCCTGATTCTTATATTTTTCCAAATAATGTTGCAATATTAAAGGGATAATAGCAAAAATGCATGAAAAAATTTCTGCGATTTAAAGAATGAGTCTGGGCAATGAAAATCTGAAAAACTGAATAAAAGAGAAAAATCAGTTGAATAGTTCAAGAAAAATTTGAAGCAAATAAGATGCAAGAAAGTTATGAACATTTCAAGGATATAACTCAACATTGATTTTTCATGTAAATTGGCATATTTTGGTCACGTGATATGACATGTGTCAAGTACCTCACTGCAAGTAGTATATTATATATTATTGTTTTAAAACCCCTCTATTCTCAACCGTTAAAGGTAAATACACATTTTTGTCAATAAATACATGGACGCAGATACATTTAAAAACGCATAGTTCAAGAACTTATGGGATAACAAAATTGCAAAATCCAAAACTGTATAGCAAAAAAAACTTTCACAGCAAGTAGAAGCATGTTTGTTTTTTATTTTCTGAATGATACCCCTTATCCAAACGTAATAAACGAAAAATATGATACCTTTGTTGGCCTCCCTGCATGCACCTCCCATATTTAGCCATATTTTTTACAATGACATTTCCTTAACATTTATTCACCAGTATTACTATCCATAATGTGTCATCAATGGTTCACATCAGGGCGGTGTTTCTTCAAAATAAGAAAGACTTTAAGAACGAATTTAAGATCGAATGGTATCAGTTATTGCGTTGAATACGCGTAATATCACCAAGATAAGAAAGACTTTAAGAACGAATTTAGGATTGAATGGTATCAGTTCTTGCGTTGAATGGGCGGATATCATGAATCATTACGCACAAGAAGGGATACCAGTCGATCTTAAAGTTGCTCTCAAAGTCTTTATTTTGGTGAAACACTGCCCAAGTTTCTATACATGCTCTCAGAAGCTTAAGTCATGATAAAAATAAAATCTTCAGAAATCCCGCACTTTAAACCACATGTCTATCAAGTTTAAGCCTGTAGTAAAAAAATGGTTTTAAAAAGGAAAATGACAGAATCCCCTTAAGCATGCATAGCTGCTGTTAATCATCCATTAAATACTGAATCGATCAACTACAAATCTGCTCACTTTGCTTAAAACCAATCTGTCTATCAAAACTCCCATAAACCAAGAAAATGGCTAGAAAATGGCTTGAAAATAAGGTAATGTCTAAAACGAACTGATCTAAGTCTTATTTAAAAGCCATTAAAGATTGCAAATCTGCATCAATCAAGTGAGACAAATAAGATTCCGTAATACTTCATTTTACTCAAAACCATTTGTCCATTAAATCTCAGCACATTAGAGAGAGGGTTAAAAATGGACTGATCCAAACCCAACGAATAACAGGACTGTAAACAGGGGGTGTATATGTGGACAAAAAAAAAATTCGTTTTTGAATATCAGACAAACTGCCAGCTGACAAGCTAAAAAAGGTCTTCACTTCTTGAAACTGACATTTTTTGCAGAACCAGACCCTTGTTACTGAGTGTCCTTGCCCGTTACAAACCTGAAAAGACTCTGCTCCCCCCCCCCCAAAAAAAAAATGCTTCTTTGGTGTCCTAGCTAGCCAAATCATTGCTCTCTTTAAATGTGCTAAATGTGCAACTTTAACAATTGGAAGTTTAAGCGATTCTAATTCAAGGAATTGCACTAAAAATATCTTTTAACAGCTATCAAAATAAACGATAAAACAAGAAATACAATCATATTATCGTTGACAATATAACACTCAGGGCACTACAAAACCACTTGCCCGCATGCCCGGGCAACAAAATCTAGCTGTTGGGCAAGTAAATAAAATTGTCACTTGCCCTATCAGGCAATAACAATTTCATGAAAGTTATCCTCCATATGCAAAATGAAATTGGCTCTCAATTTTGGGCAAGAGAATTTGTTATTCGGGCAAGTGATTTAAAATCCTGGCAGCCCGATAGAACAACTGGTGACAAAAATTCTTGTAGCATCCTGACACTACATCATATGACTGAAATAACTTTCTTTTAATGTAAGAAAGTTGAAGAAAAGGAGCCCCACCCAAGTACCACCATGGAGCCAAATTCTTCAGTTTCATCAAGGATTCATAAATTCACAGTTCCATGATACCAACAGCTGAACACTGACAAAAAACACACAGATTTAATGATGAAAGATAATACTCACGACGTTAGGGGTCTGTGCGTCATAGCCCTGTAATGGAGCAGAAAGGAGAAAAGAAAGGATCATGAAAAACAATGATCATGATATGCACGCTATCAAATAATATTGACACTTGTACTGGTATTTAGGAGAGATGATAAAAAAGAGAGTAAAATACACAGGATGGTGTTACATTCTGGTTTGATATTTGACTGTAATTTTGAACATAAACCCTGAAAATATATATTTCAAAAAGCCTCAAATGATACTTCTATAGTGGCAACTGTCTTCCTGTCTCAGAGTTTATCTGTTGCAGACTTTATACCAAGTCACACACTTTGCGGGCCCAGCTCTCTCACACTGACAATTTCAAACAAAAATACAAGCAAAAAATACAAGCATGTATTTCTGTTTATCTCATGCCTTCGCAGATGTGCCAACTATTTCAGTAATATGAATGAGGTCAAAATTTCAACAAGCTGAACAAAAAAGTGAGCAAATATTACATCACTCTCAGCCACTCACTTGCAATGAAAGCCTTGAATTTATTATGTACATACAACTCATCCGTATCTCGGAATGATTGGCATCTCTGCCTTTGGGACTCCAGGGGCCGATTGCTAGAAATGGTCTTAGCTATCCTCTTCTTGCTACGACGTATCAACTTCTTGTGCAACCCTCTTAACATAGACACACACTTGGATAGATCTTTGTTAAGAGGATGGCACAAGAATCTAAGACCATTTCAAGCAATTGGCTCCTGGTAATTATTGGCATTGAAGAATCAACGGTAATCTCATGCATTTTTGCCTCAATCTTCAGCATTTTTACTGTTAGAAATTTGTTATTAATTACTTATCAAATGCAACTAAAATACTTATCAAATGCAACTATGTGGTTGATGGGTCGACCCAATCAAAACATTTGTTGCATGCACATGAAGGACAAGAAGCCAATCAGATGAACAAGTCAATCATAAATGATTTACATTTAATTTGTAATCATCCAGCGAGTAATGCATAATTGATTACAAATTTCTCAGAACATCCCTTAACTAAAGCATATAATAAGGCCATATTATATGTTAGCAATCTATGAATTTTGCCCACCCCTGGAAGCTGGCTTGAGGCACAGTCAAGTATAAATTAAATGGGTTGTTATTGAGCATGCTGGGAAGTGTCGTATGTCTGTTATAAAATACGGAGATGGGTCATAAACTCTCATCTCTGGGTGACGTATGCTTTATAATGGGCGTTGTTTGACTCTGTGCTACAGTATGTATCCCCATGATGGCCTCCCCAAAGTAGGCCTTTCCTTCCATTTTATAGACAGTGCTTTTATTGACAGCCAGTAAACAGAGAGATAAATTCAAAATAAGCAATGAGAGCATTAATGTTTGAAGATACAATATAGTAATCTCGATGTTGTTTTAAAGTCGATTCCCCTAGAGCAAAAATGTGTAAATAATTTTTGATAGGATTTAAAACAATTTTTGGAAATTTCTAAAATGTAATTATCTTGCATGGTTTTCAGAACAATTGTAATCATTTTAATGCACATGTGATTTCAGCTCTTGATTAATGCCTTTGTTCCACTACATATCATGACAAATTAGCGCAAAGTGAAGCAAAACAATAAAAACGATCTCTATGGTATCTCCATGGTTTTACAGTGCTATTCTCATGCCAAACTGCATTATGAATATTTATTGATATCAATGTCTATGATGTGTTTTTTCTAACATTTGTAAAATAATGTCTCCGGTAGCCCCCTACGAAGACGGAGGCAAAATTAAAAGCTCTATTTCCCATGGAATGCTGCTAGATGCAGAGGTGCCAACCATTCTGGAATATGTCTGATTTGTATTTCTATATGAATTCAAGGTTTTCATCACTATAGAATGAATGGATGTAAGGCTTCTGTTGTCGTGTTTTCTCTCACTTTTGTTCAGCGGTTGCTTTATCAATATTTTACTCTTTACTGGAACGGTTGGAAACTATTCTGGACACAAGTAACAAAGGAATTACATCAGAGACTGCGATTACTAAAAGGTCATGAAATAGAATTATCAACAGGGAGATAATCTCAGAAATGCCAATTGTCTGGGAATAAGAATGAGGATTAAATGTGAGCAACAAATCACGATAACGACACTTTCAGCCATTTACTTGGAAGGAAAGCGCTGAATTTAAGCACCTACATCTCACCAATATTCCAGAGCACTTGGCAAGTCTGAAATCCATTACAAATGGCAGTAAATGGCAATCAATAGTTGACGAATATAATTTCCATTAATCTATCAATAGATTGCAGATATAATTTCCATATACTATCAAAAGATTGCAAATACAATTTCCATTAGAGGATAACATTTAGAGGGAAGGAAAGCACTTTCATAAAATATCACAATTTCTCATGTGGAACAGTCTCAAGAAAAAAATTCATTATGTCGTAGAGGTATGATGCAGGATGAATTTCCTAATTACTAAAGGGGTGTTGCTCAAAATCAACTGCAAATCAACTGCAACTTTACAAAATGTAATGCGCATTTTCATTCGCGTATGGTATGTGTATTTAACAAGACATGCATGAAACAATGATTCTAATTGGCACGTTACGATCAACTGCAACTCGCGATCAATTGCAACTTTTGAAAAACACCCCCTACTAAGTCCTGCAAAAACTGCCAACTTCTTGATTATTATTCAAACAATGTATTTGGAAGACTTTGCTTACTTAATAGTAGAGTCCACTATGTCGAAAAAAAGGCTCCCGTAGGATTTTTGTGCTAAAATTGATTTTTTTAGCTAACTTTGTCAATTTTGGGGCGCTGAATCCAAAAAACTTTGGTTCCAATTTTTTCGACCATGTCTTCAGCCGCCATTTTGAATTTCAAAATGGCCGCCATGGAAAATCAATATGAGGCCATATTTCGTGATTTTCTGCACCAAAGTTGAATTTTTCTA
>BQKZ01008324.1:0-12974 GCA_036244855.1 Temnopleurus reevesii | reverse complement strand
AAAAAAAAAAAAAAAAAAAAAAAAAAAAAGAATATCGAGATCGACAACCACAATAAATCTTCTCGATCAGTAAACCACCGAAAATATCAAATGTTTTAACTTTTTGCTCAATTCCGTTTGAAATCACAAACTTTATTTGATAACACATGTGCGTTTAAAGCCCAAGTACGGTTTTGGTAAAGCTTAAGAAATGTGAACTTAGGGGATGTTTATCATGACAGATAAATCTTATGCACATTTTGAGACCATAGCATATTTTTTTACGAACTGGTTCTTTTGAAACTTTAAATTTCACCGTTAATTCATATTTAGCGCCTTTTCTTGGTTATAACATTATTCTGCTTGTTATCGGGAATGTACAAAGTTATTTCCGAGATTTGAAAACAAAATGATAAAATGAAATACACAGCAATCCAATTCTGAAATTTTTATCCGATTTTGTGCATGAGAAGTTGTCCTTTATCAAAAAAGAAAATATGGAATTAGTGTCGGGGGACACGACACTGAAATATTTTGCACATTTTAGGTTATAGCTTTTCCAAAACTAGTTCATTTTTCGCACAATCTTTTGTGCAATATGTTCATGATACTATTTTCAATTCATATAGATTTGAAGACAAAATTTGGCGATAAACATATTCGCTTTTACCAAAACTTTACTCAGGCTTTAATACCGATAGTAGAACGACAAAATAACAGGAGTTGCAAACGCACATGATAATGTATGAAGAACAGTGCATTATTTGTTTTATAAGAAGACTTGGCAAAAACAGTCGCTAGAATATTTGGTTTCTGTCATTGAATTAAATGGAGCCCCCATCTTTCTTTTTTGCTTGTTTGAAAATATTTGAATACAATTTTCATACATTACTTGTTTTTATGCCGGCAAGTCTTAGGCAAGCTAATGGGTTGTCAAGATCAAACTTTGAGTACAAAATTGGCCAATATTATAATTTACATCTATTGGTAGATCCGCCTATTGTCGAGTTTAACACCTGAGTTATTGGCACAAATTATGGCTTTTTATACTAACTGTCATTGTGCTTTACGGTTGTCAAATTCTGATCACCATGACCTGTTATGTCCTTCAGAAACAATGCACAATTATCGTTCACGTGTCAAGTAGGAATTTCAAAATATCATATTGTCCTCATCTTTCCGTTCTTTGCCAATAATGATTTGTGTGAAATTTGATGATTAGAAAGAAATAACACCAAAAAGTCCTTTATTCTCAAATGGAAATATCACACCATTTCAATGCCATCTACATGTAGTTTTGTCACGCATATGGCCATTAACAACAGCAGTAGGCCTACAATGGTAACATTGACATATTGATTGTGTTTTATCATTTTGTTTTACTTTTTAGAAATCATAAAAAAGAAGAAAAAAATAGTATAATATACTAACAAATGTTAATCATGATCTGATGATGATGATGTTGATGATGATAATGGTGATGATAATAGTGATAATGATGATGATGATGATGGCGGCAACGATGACGATGGTGATTTTGATGATGATGGTGCTTCACCTTCTGAATCAGTTTATAAATTGTCAACAAGTTTAGCCATTGTCATTAAACACATTGATTCATGCATTATATCAACTTTGTTTAAATCGTGTTTTGTATTACACTGTATTAGGAATACTTCAACTCAAATTGACATAATCCTAGAAACCAAGTATGGGGCAGAGTCATTCCAAGCGGCATAAATCCAGACGGTACCAGTTCGGCGAGCAGCCCGTACCGGTACAACCGACCAGCAACCGGCGACGATTCATCCGCAAACCGCAGAATGTCTCGAAACACCTTGCCCAACACAGCAACCAGCTCGCATATCACAGCCAGTACGAAGAGCAACAACAGATGCAGTACAAGCGTAGATCCAGCCAGGATTACGTCCACGCGCAGATGGCTGGTGATATGGAGGGTAGACCTCGGGCAATGTCTTGGCACGAGTCGAGGCCGCTCGCATCCGCAGTCCCGGATGTGAGGTCAAGAATGACCGGAAATTACCGCCCCAATCTGTCCCATTCCACCCGCAAGGAGACCTCGCTGTACTTTGCCTCGCATGACGAGGATAATGTGACGTCAATGGGGTACTATTCAATGGATCGACGGGAATCCTACTATTCACGTAAGTTTCCTATGGAAAGAGGTTAAAGAGTATCTCAGGACAAAAAAAATGATAATTTGCTAGTAGGCCTATACACAAAACGAATTCCACTAAACATCACATGACATATCAAGAGCTCGGGGTTTAGTTTCGGAAATATTGAATTTTAAAAGTTGAAAGCTTCTCATTATAAATCAAAAGACAGTCAGCTCACACGTATTTAAGCAAATAGGGACGTGTATGTCTATGCACACAATTAACACGCACGCATTAAAAACAATGCACGGAGCTTAACTCAGTTTTCTGTTCCGTGTGTCGACCGTGATCGAGACGTTCATTTGCTTATGTCGTATAAGTTTATATTGGGTCTATTCTATGTAGCTAGTTTATGTGCAAATTATATTTTCTGGACCTCAGATACCATTTTGAAATATAATAGTTATTCGCCTCTCGACGATTTTACCCAAAGAATACTAATTCATAAACTGGATTTTCCTCTTACTTCCAGAGAGAGATTCTTCCTTCGCCCCGCCTTCCACCCGACCTGAGAGGTCAGAGGTCACAGAGCAGGAGATCACGCAGCTAGTCGAAGAATTGAGAGACACTGATTGGATGCGACTTGGCAGCCATCTTGGTATCTCCACCAGTCGTCTTGCTGCGTTCAGGGATCGTTACCTTGGCAACGTACCGCTTTGCTCCACGGAAGTCCTGTTGCTATGGAAACAGAACTGTTCCGAGGTCATCAACCCGAGGTCACACTTGGCACTGGCGTTGTCCACAATTGGACGAGAAGACCTGTATGTCAAGATTAAACGTAAGTTTACATTTTACGAGCGGTTATTCCATAAAGCTTAAATAGAGGAAACTTTCGGCACCCAACAATAATTTTGATTGGCTAGCAATAAATAGCCTTTCACCTGTCATTCAAATTCTTACAACATCCTTATTATAGCAATACAAGTAGTGTTCCGTTGATGTACACATTCAAATCCGTTAAAACAAATTTTGTAACTTTAACGAAGTGACTATAACCATTTATATGAAGCCAGCATGCTGATTAAGAACTTACTGTTATTCAGTATAACTTACCCGAAGCTCAATACGATATCGTCTGAGCTGTTGCTATGTCGGGACGATTTGATCATCTCCTTTAATTAATCATATTTATTACGTATTTATTTTTTTTTCAGAACGAACCTACCTGAACACAGAAACACCTAAGGAATCGCAAGACAGAAGCCCTCTGGAATTCCCACCGAACACGATGCTTATTCTACACGAAGACGATAACCAATTGACTATAAATGGAGAGCGTAGTCTGGATAGAACAGAGTCTGGGGTGGAGACTATCGAGTCTCTAAGTGACAGGTACGTCCTACGATCCTTTTTTTTCTGTTGGTAAGGTGGTGGCATAGGTTGACGGTGGTTACAGAATTCCTCAAATTATAGAGCTGGGTCTCTAATAACCTATAAAAAGTCCCATACTCACTTTCCGAAAGTCTCTAGAACCAGTGCCTACGATGATTTCGGTTACAAAACACTTTGGAACTCTGATAATAATGTATCAACACGATATAAAATATTTCCGCAAAATAAACTGGGTCATGGGACAATAGATTGGCAAGTCGTGGATGAATCTTGTTGATTCCTTGTCCTCTGATAGCCATTGAAGTCTGAGATGGCCCTTTGATTATACGCGAATTTTGTGAGATATTCTTTTCTGCTTTCATTGCAGTCTCGAAGAAGAATCAGACGATGAGGATGGCGAACCAGGTACAGGTTGGCAAAGTGAAAATCAAGTCATCAACGTGCCTATCACTGCTTCCAAAGAAACCACAAGTGCACACAAACCGAAATCCATCACGGTGCCCCTTGTCAGGGCAAGTTCACCCGAGCATTCATCTCTACCTCCGTACACCCCTTCCGTGGTCACCGACGGGGATAATAGCCGCGAGGGAGCCTTAAAGGTGGCACCTACTCCAATGACTGATGTCATGCAACATACAAATGGTTTTACCTCATTGGAAGGAGGTCCTGCGGCAGGTACAGATGATGACTCAGAGACTGTTCCACAGCATCTTGAGTCAACGGAGCAAGTTTCGTTCGCAGTCTTAAAGTCACAGGACGATTCGATTCCTGGTCCGTTTGAAGAAGTGTCTTTACCTAATGAACAAATAAATAAAGACATCATACGGACAGAAGCACAGCAGAGAAACCCATCAAGTGCGATCACGCGAAAGCATGAGTCAACCACAGCGCCTAAAGAGGTACATCCTGGCAATGTCCCAAAGAATAACAAAGGAACTCTTGACGCTATAAGACCAAAAGATGGACATTCGGTAGTTGTTCCAGGGGTTCATCCCAAGACCACGAAAAAATCGCCAGCGAAGACTGATGTCAGCAACAAGGGCTTCTCCGATGACGAGCTTCGGATGTTGTCGGCCGAATTCAAATCTGAAGCAGAATGGCAATTATTGGGTAAGTACAAAGCTATCGCCTCCTGGGGCCCCGTATCATATAGCTTTCAAATCGATCGTACGATTGATATCAATCGTAAATCTATGGGGAAACCATGCAATAAAGTTTGCGATTAATTGCAAACTTGTTTTATGTTACAGACCCCTGGTCCCCGTAACATAAAGGTTTGCGATTAATCATTCATGAAATGGCCAATACGATCATCGTTTCATCCGCATTTCATTCAGTATCAAGTCAAAATCAAAATCAAAATCAAATCAAATATGCTGACCAGCAACCAATCAGAATTGCTCTTGTGTTACGGGGCTGAGATATCTACCTCATTCGTTGAACAGAGTGCGTATCATCACATGCGGTGGTTTGCGCCTGTAATTCAACCCTGTAGTAATTTAAAGGGCATATTTAAGGGAATAATTGCTGAAATCAACTCCCCTGCAGAACCCATGACATTTAAAATGTGTTTAGTTGTTAAATGTTGAATTTTGGCACTTTTACTATTCTCATGATGAATCAGAAGATGGCCTGTTGCTCACACGCTCAAGCAATGTTGACGCGCAGTCAAAGAACGCGCGCGTATTTTAAAAGCTACACATGAAAATGGACAATATTTCCTCTGATAGAAAGACGAGGCTGATCATTTTTGTAGATCCTTTCAGGAGATGGAGGTGTCGTGGTCTAATGGTTACCTCCTTGGACTGCCATCACATGGTCCCGAGTTCGACTCTCGCCGGCACTAATTTCCTTTGGCAAGAGGTTTATCCACATTAGCCACCCTAATCCAGCTTCTATTTGGGTCCCGGTAAAGAACAATCGTCTTGTGGATGATTTAGCAGTGTGCGCCTAGCTGCAGGCGACTTGCTATGAATCCAATGACAGTGTAAAGATAATCTGAGGCGCTGTGGTCAGTTTCAATAGGAATTGTGATAGCGCTGTATACAATGCATATTATAACATACAAAATTTAACGAGTCAGATGTAATTCATATATGACCAATGATATGTTTTCTGTAATCTTCCCTCCCCTAATACGTGCCTTCACGCTTGTTCATATCCGAATAGGAACATCCGGGTAATAAGCTAGTACGCAAAGGATCCCGCGCAGTGTAAGCACCTGGTGTGTACTAGAAGATATCCCATCATGCTCCCTGATTTGAACAACCGTAACGGCACGTATTCCTTTTGCGAAATTGTTTTGAATAACAATTATAATCTACAAACATTTCAATGAAGTTGAAAAAATATGGGGAAAGCTTATATATCTCCTTTTTTGTTCCTAGGTAAGAGGCTGGGCCTGAGCCAGAGTGAGATTAAGAACTTACCTGAGACCAACGGAGAGGGCGCCGCACAGTGTGCCTTTGCAGTCCTCAGGCTCTGGAAGAAACGGTTCCGTAACCCGTCGAGGGAAAGGCAAATCCTTGCTGGCGTGACCTCTGACCTTGGTCGGGATGACTTGTATTCGGCCATTATGAAGAGTAAGTCATCAGGCGATTTGAGAAGCTCTATCCAAATCCATAGGTGCAAACTTGTACGAGTTTTTCCATCTTCTGATAATATTACACATGTAGGCCTAATTGTAAAGGGGGTATGGAGATGAATAGATAATAGTGTTCAATTCAGAAGACATGAATACTACTTTCTATCGCACCTGCATGGTTGCTCTATCTTTGGCGAATATTGTATGATTTCTAGTATTTACTACGCAAATAGATTTCGTTGCCATGGTTACATGTGTTCTTGATTTCTCCTCTTATTTTTGCAATGGCATACCTCTCAATCTTATAAATAATACTTTGTCGTTTTCCAGGTGAAAGTATTAGTGGGTTTTCGGAATTGGTGGACGGATATTTGTGGACGGTAGAAAACGAGTACGCATCAGATGTGCGCAACGAATAATGCTCTTTTCAAACGCGCACTTGTCATTTGATGTGCACATCAACCGTCTACCGTCCACAACCTTTCGTCCACCAAATCATAAAACCCATGATCTTAAAGGGGCGGATGGATAATCCGAACAATATTATGGTTGCCATAGCAAAGATCCAAATATTTACTGATGTCCGTATGTACTCTAACATGAGGTTAAATAGTAGAAAATTACGAATTTAGTACTTCACCTCTTGAGCCCTAAACAAGTACTGAACATAGGTTCATCGTTTACTGACGTATATCACTGTACCAATAATGGCCCTGCACACCAAACACGGTACGGCAAAAAAACCGGCACGGTATGTTCAACAATTGGCCAATCACAGGGGAGACATCTCGTAAATACTGTGCCGTGATGTCATGCCTTGTTTGGTGTGCCCCTGCCTTAAGTTCTTATTCCATATTTCCTCACTCATTTCCTTCTCTTGACTTGCAGATAAGTTGGTCAGCAGAATGCAATCATTGAACACAAGCTTAGAAAGATGGCAGGAAGTCTTAAAGGAGAGGTACGCAGAAGATGAAATGGCTTCATGGGACATGGATCATTACGTTGATATTCCTGCGGTCGTCAGAGATGAAGATGACGTCACAACGAAGATCCATAGCCGACATGATGTCCTCAAGACTCAAAGGAACAAGAAGTATCCACCGTTGATCGTCGTGCACGGGGATGCTGGATGTGGCAAGACTACCCTACTGAGGAAACTCACCAAGGACTGGGCTTACAATGAGGAACAGTCATGTCTATCCAAGGTTCCTCTGGTGTTTTTCCTCACGCTGCAGGAGCTTCGCGGTTGCCAGAGCATTGGGGAAGCCGTCGTCAGGCACCTGCTCTTCAGAGATACCTCGACAACAGCGGACATGGTGGATGCCTATCTTAAAATGTACCCAGAGGGCGCTGTACTTCTCCTAGATGGATTTGACATGTCCAGGTCAGAGGGTGATCGTAGGTCCATCCAGGTAATCTGCAGCCAGGTAAATTGTCAGGTGGTGATTACCAGTCGGGCAGACATACAACGGGACGATGATTCACCGACTAGTGTCATTTTTCCAGAGATGCAATACGTTGGCGTGGACGCACGAATCAAGCAGAGTACTCCTTATTCTGTTGTTAATGAACCAAGCGGTAAGGAACGCCGCGATCACCTTCAAACCGGTGATAATTCACCGAGTAATGTCATTTCTATTGAGATGCAAGACATTGATGCGGAATTTCGACGAACGTTCATCGTTTCATATTTCGATTCGAATGCATCAAACGGCAAGGAACTAGTTGAATATCTTCAAAGTGATGATGTCCTATTATCCTTCAGCACGCGCCCGATGTTTCTGGCCATCCTCTGTGAACTCTGGAAGAACAGTGTCCAGCTGCAGGATACGAATACACTCTCTGATGTGATTACATCTGCGCTTGTTCTTCAATTCACCGGCTACGAGGACGTGATTGATGCCAAGGAGGCCGTTTTAAAAGTTACGTCATCGCTTAGCCGAGTTGCGCTTGAAAGTATTATGCATCCAACCCCTCGGCTTTCGTTCAAGACGATGGAACTATCTAGCGATGTCGAGCGTGAGGGCGCCGAGTTGGCTGAGAGAGTCGGCCTCATACGCAGCACCGGATCAACATCCGATGAATCTACTGTAGCAAAAGAGTATAGAGAGTGGTCTTTCAGCCATCCTTTATTTCATGAGAAATGTGCCGCTGTCGGTCTATCAGTCCTCGCACAATCTCACCCAGAGAGATTCGAAGACATCATATCGTCCATTAGATCCGTTGCGGAATGCTTTTCCTTGAGGTACATATTGATGTTTGCGTCTGGAGAAAGCACAGTTGCTGCTACGAGAATCTTGAAGCTGCTAAGTGGCCTTTCATGGAAGGAATCCGCATCAAAATTGGTGACGCAGGAGCTTGTCCTGAAGTGCAATTTCGAATGCCATCGGACTGATATCCTCAACAGCGAATTGCAGATCAACCTTCGATCCATGTGTATTATGGGTTTCACGAGCAACTTCATGGCTGATGTGTCTTTCAGGTACTTCATCTTGAATTCAGTAAGACAGGCAGCAAATCCGGTTCAAGTTCGGAAAGTTCTGTTCATGATATCGTCGCGCCTTGACATGGATTACGCCACGGCTTGCTTACAGAACGGCTACTTCACCTCCGTTCCTGAGTTCATCTTCCAAATGCCAAGGACGTTCAGTCCATCGAGGGAAGCTTCACGAAGACTATCTGACGACGTCATTTCCCCATCTCTCCGATCCCTGACGGTCTGCTCCGTTCTATCCACCAGCGATTTCATCTCAAACCTACACGCTTCGGAACACCTCGTAGAACTCCGCGGCTCCGAAATTGACCCGAAGTACGTCGACATTGCCTCGTGGTGCCGGAACTACCCGAACCTACAAAGCCTTAGCTTAACATGTATCCTGTACACAGATCCGTCTAAGGTTGACAACCATCGGAACAGACTTAAAGATCTTGGGGATATCCTGTGCACTCTCACCTCGCTGAGGCACCTTCATCTAAGCAATTTCTTCTCATCGGAGAGGGCGCTACAGATACTGACGAAGGCACTGCATACGTTGCCTGAGCTGAAGCACATCGAGGTCGGACCATCCGGCGACCAACTCCAGCACTACTCTGAGGAGGTAGAGGAAGCATGTGGTGACGTCACAGAGGCAACTATCCAAAGCTTCATTAAAGCTACCAAGAAGTCTGCTTCTCTGAGGTATCTTGAGCTGTCCTTCTTCGGGAACTTTGAGAAGCTCTATCAGCTGCTTCGGTCGGGGTACAGCGGGAGAAAGAACGAGCTGTAAGTAAATAAATTTACCCAGAGATGCAAAGGTTTCCAGAAAATATCCATATCCATATCCATATCCATATGAATATCCAGGCTAATATAGCTGAAAAACATTCTCTGGCTGATGCTAGTACTGTGAATAAATAAATTGAAAATGAAATGAATGAATGAATGAAATAATTCAAAGTGTGAATCATCAAATAACTGTCGATTCACCAAATGTTCTCGCATGAGAGCATAATAACAATTCCCGTAGCAGACTTTGACACTCTTTGTCGGAGGTTTATGTCTATTCGGCCCCATACTGAACTTTACAACAGGGGCAGGAGAATTCGCTGTGCAGAGCAAAAAGAAAAAAAGAAAAAGAAATTGAAGGTACTCGAAGAAGAAATAAAAAACGATTATTTAAAAAAAAAATTAGCAAATCAGTGGAAAATTGTTGGACGTAATGCGATTTGATGACCTGAGTATTGTTAAGAATGCTTTTAGCTTTATGGGAAAAGCGCCATATAAGAAACAATATTATTATTATTATTATTATTATTATTATTATTATTATTATTATTATTATTATTATTATTATTATTATTATCATCATTATTATTATTGTTATTATTATTGTTTTTATTATTATTATTATCATTATTTATTATTATTATTATTATTATATCATCATATGTATGTTGGTGTTGTTGTTGTTCCTGTCATTAATCATTCCTCTTTTTCGTTTTGCTTCAGAAGAAATTACAGCTCTGACGAAGGTCCTCGGTCTTATTGGCATTTTCAACGGGACTGAACGGTGCCAAAGCTGCACTCCAAGCTTTCAACGCCACCGGGAGCTTTCGATTGTGTGGACGGGAACATTTCCATAGGTGACGTAGACCCACCATCTGTTAACGAGTCAACTGACCACTCGCGCAGTCAATGCTTGTTCCCAGTTCTTATTGGCATTTTCAACGGGACTGAACATAGCGAAAGTACCCCTCATAGCTTTCGACGCCACCAGCATGACCAGGAGCTTTCGATTGTGTGGACGAAAAAATTATCATAAATATAGGTGACGTAGACCCATCATTGGTTAACGAGTCCACCGACCTGCGTTCTCGCTCTCAAGGCGTGTTCTCTATTCTTCTTGGCATTTTCAATGGGTCTAAACTATTAAAAGGAAAGTGCCACTCATAGCTTGCAACACCACCAGGAGCTTTCGATTGTGTGGACGAGAACACTATCATCTGATCATATGTGATGTAAACGCACCATCGGTTAAAGGGAAACCAACCCCTAGAATCGTAATATTTTTACTGAATGAAGAAAAATCCGATGAACAAACTGTGAAAATTTAAGCAAAATCAAACAATCCGTTCAAATGGTATAAAATTTCAAATTCACAGAGATATGATGATCATTGCTATTGTTTGGGATCTGTGCGATTGGCAACATCGACGGAAGCACGATTCTTCTCAAAATACATAAAAAGGAATGCATTCCACAAGCAATAAGCCCACATGTTGTTCACTTTTCTTTAAGAAATGTATATACAATGAATAAATAGTTGTCCGACATGACGTTTCAGATTACGTCAATGTTGCCGATAGCATGGATTCCAATCGGCGGCAGATATCGTCATATCTCTGTGACTTTGAACATTTTAAACTTTTGAACGGGTTGTTCGACTATTCTCAGAGCTTGTTCATCTGATTTTTCTTCAATGAGAGCTCGACAATTCCAGGAGTTGATTCCCCTTTAACTAATCCACATACCTCCACTCTCGTAGTCAGTAGGGTTTTTTTTTTAAAAACGTGCCTTAACGATTATTCATATCAGGGAGCATTATGGGTAGTTTTCTAGTACACATCGGTGCGCGCATTTTTACACTACGCGAAATTACTTCCGTACTAGAAAAGCTACCCATAATGCTCTCTGATATGAACAACCAAACTGACTTTATGGTGGACGGAAGCTTGAGAATGTAAAAAAAAAATAAGGTTGCATCTGCGCAACAAATGGCGCACGCATCTGTTGCGTAATTTGTCATTCACTGCATAAATCATTTGCGCACTACCATCAACAAGTTTTCGTCAACCAATCTCAAAATTCACTATGACTAGGTGAAAACGCATGCCTCGTTAAAACTGTTCATCAGGAGGTACATATTTATGTAAAATATATAAATATACAATGGCTGTCGAGGTTCTGGGCCCCGTAACATAAAGGCTTGCGATTAAACGCAATTAGATTTAACGATCAATTGCAAACTTTAGTACATGATTTGCCATAGACTTGCGATAGATATCAATCGCTATTAGATGAGCAATTGATCGCAAACCTTTATGTTACGGGGCCCAGGTTAAACTATTCGCAAGAATGATCATCAGATAGTACTATCCTCCCAAGGGCCAACGGCCTAACTAAATAACTGTGAAAATTAGAACAAAATCCGATCAAATAAAGAAACACTAGTTATAAGTCTTAATACATGTAATATGAATTCTGCCACTTATATGGGGGTCCATGAATTTGGCAACTTTACGGAATATTCCCATTGATTTTGTTTTTCAAATTTCACATTTTTCTCCCTTCCTGTACGAAACTCCTGCTCTCTTAAAGAAATAATCAAATAAATGTTAGGCTTTTGTCGACGAGGTATGTAATCAATTTAGAAAGAATAACGATAAGCCATTGTTTAAAAAAATCATTTGTTCCACAAAGTAAATGGAGAGTTGTCCCCAATTATTCTGCCAAGTTTGCCAACTTATGATGCGAAATCAGATGCATGGCGTCATTGGAACTTTGCAAATTCATAACTTCTGAACAGATCGTCAGATTTTGCTCAAAATTTCAACATGTGTTTCATGTGAATTTTAATTATTCATCATAATCATGATGAATATATATCTTGTTTGCTTCAAACAATTGTATGACTTCTGAATTTTTGTACTCTTTACACGAACCTGTAAATACACACAAAAACATATTCTTTATACGATCCTGTAAATAAAATGTAAATTATATTTTACTGGAACGTTTTTGTTCATTTGTATCTTTTTTTTTATTTGAGTATACTTATCATTATTAAAGAGTTTTTAATTAAAAATGAAAACCGTCCCACTTTGTTATTAATCTATATTTACCTCGTCTGCGAACTGTAAAATTCCATCATCCAAAACAGTTTCAAATCAGCCAAAAAGAGACAAAGCGTGCGGTGTATCTCGGTCAGTTCCTGCCGACAGTCGATTTCTTATTGTTATGTTTAGTAACTGCAACTGTGACGTCACACAAACTGGTATAAGAAAGGGAAGGGAACTGTATTATAGATGAAACCCATAAATTCGAGAATGTTCCCTGAACTTCTTGCTAAGATGTATTTTTTAAAGCAATTATTCCGCCATCTTATGCTGTAAGAAGTAAGAACTTTTCTAAGAGGTTAGATTTTTACTCTTTATGATATATGTTGAATTATCACATAGATCTTCCTTTTAATTTATATGGTGTTGTTCAGTATTAAGAATAATACATTTCTTAAACTCATATTAAATATTCTTAAACCCATATTTCAGTTTAAGAATGCAAACGAGTGATTGTGAAGCTTTCAACTAAAAGGTCTGCCGATTTTCTTTTTATATTTTTTTACTAGGGTAATGCTGTTTTT
>BQKZ01008323.1:0-14594 GCA_036244855.1 Temnopleurus reevesii | reverse complement strand
TGTGCAGTAATGAGCGTGTGAGTGTGCGTGGTTTACCTTAGACCAGGGTTAAGGCGAGATAAAGATATTTTATGGCTCTAAAACAAACCTATGATGTACTCCTTGGTCTCTTTATGAGGTTGTTATTATGCGAATCATGACGCCGAACTTTACAACCTGATGACCCCAATCACAAACCAAAAAGAAAAGAAATCCCATTGATAAGCGAAAAAACACCAAAAATAGAAGAGAGATAAAAAAAAAGACGTGTTTTTGTTTCATTCGATTCCTTTATTGCCGGTGTTTGAAAATTGATAACTGACAAAACCGCAAAAACAAAGACATTTGATAGAAGCAAATGAGGTGAGAGTCATTTTATTTAAGAACTATTAAGGTTAATAATCACAATAATTGCTATTAGTTGCATGTCTTGAGACAAATTGGTGTCAAAATACTAATTCAATCTTCTTTGATCAAAGAGACCGCGGGAAAACATTATTTTAAAACAAATCACCATGATTAAGCCAATTAGCGGTTGCTTTGGGTCTGAAACGCTATACATTTTCAAATTTCAATCATCAGAAACGACGGCGATGTAGAATAATATTTAGAAGAATACTCTTTCCTCCACGTACGTTATTTTCCGTTCTAGTTCTGTTTTTTAGAAATACATCTATGCAACTATTCATGGCTCTTGTACAATTATTTATGGCTCTTGTACGGTCAATACAATTGTTATTATTATTTTTTTGCAATAATTCCTCTTACTTTAGATTAGGGAGAATGAGTAAAGGGTTAATCAAAACCTTGCGTTTATATAATAACTCCTACTGATCGTGAATGAAATGTGAAAACCGCTTTGTAAAATCAGAATGCTAAGGAGGTGCGCAGCGGCTAACCAAACGCTAACGGGTGTGTACGCCATTCGTCAGTTGAACGCCTTCAACGTTGCCCAAGCGTCTTCCATTTGGTATTTCTGCGTACACGGACCATGTCGTATTTCAGATTCAATGAGAACTTAACGGATGTTGGCTAGAATCGAAAATGTATTATTGAGCCTTGGAGAGTGAAAAATCAATGTACTCGTACAAATACTTGGTATGTACAAAATGTTATCAATTTGATATTTGAGAAAATATCAAGTTTAATTTCTTAACATGAAGATAAACATCTATAAAAGTGGTGGAGTTACCCCACCCGAGTTTGAATTTGCCAATTAATAAAGGTTGGTTCTTTGTATGCGATGGATTAAGAAAAAGCGATCATATTCAGGATATTACGAAATGAATAGATATGACTTTGGATATGATGCAGCGGAAACGCTAAATAAAAATTAAAAATAGCTGTGAAAGGTTGACGAAGTATTTTAGATTTTGGTGTTCACATTCAA
Source organism: Temnopleurus reevesii (assembly GCA_036244855.1). Lineage (NCBI taxonomy): Eukaryota > Metazoa > Echinodermata > Echinoidea > Temnopleuroida > Temnopleuridae > Temnopleurus > Temnopleurus reevesii. Next base: position 13,225 of record BQKZ01008323.1, on the reverse strand, counting down.
GAAAATAGTAATACTGCATCGTCACTTTTGTACCGATTTTAATACAATGATCCATGAGAAGAGGTATTCCCTATGAAGAATCCGAGCTAATTTCAAAATCAACCATGCAGTAAAATGTGAATTACTAAAAGAGAACGAATAGCACCCATATTGCAAAAACATATTTTGAATGTTACATAACCATTGACAATATCAACTCTTTTCAAAAGGTTACTGGTAGACGTAGAAACCTTAATAGCTATGCACAAACAGAATCCATTGATAGATTTGTAAGCACCTATAAAATGCCAAGAAATAGGCAAAGCATATTTGTTCAAAAATAAGTAAATCTAAATACAATGAAAACCATAATGCTGATTTAGGGTGTTATAAAAGATATATTTATATGCCAAATAATTTCACGAGTACAATGATCAGATGATGTACTATGGGAAATACACTTCACACAGTCCCCTATTGCGGTGTCTTTCAAGATGTGACGTTGGCGAACAAATTCTAACAATCACATTGCGGTTATATAGCTAGTTTTATAGCGTTCACATGTGTTATATTGAATGTGAACATTCAAAGAGCATCTTGTACAAGGTTGAATGAAATAAGATAATTATCGATGTCAAAGTACGATTATTTATACTTTTATTTTAATTTTATCCACCTTTTATTTGACGTTGTATGTATACTTTCAATAAAGGGAATGAATGAATGAGGTAACAACGTAATAACATTTTTTTCATACTCTATGATATTTAATCAAACATGATTACTTAAACTAACGTAATTTGCTCGCATGGGTATTTTTTTGTAAATGGATTCGGAATATTCAACTTGAACATTGTCTATTACATCAATCCATAAATATTGGTCACATGTAAAAAGGCTACACTTTTGCCTTATTGACTCAATATCTGTATATTTTTGGAGGATGTCTAAATCGTGAAAATATATTTTCAAATTATATTACATTCTGAACTTTCTATTAAAATTGTTTTATTGTCCAATTGGATTATCACTTTTATCACAACAATGATAGAAATACGAACCCTATATTCTCATCAGAATCAATATTACGATGCTGTTTATTATATAAAATCCCTAAGGACAATTTTTTTAGTACGTATACTTCTTGAAAATTAGGAATTTAAAATCATACAATAATATATATTTCACGCCAATACTTATCTTAATTCTAATACTCTTTCATCATGGAAGATATCTCTTCTGAAATGAACAAAATATGGAGAACGAAATGTTTCCTCTAACCATTATAAGAAATCGTAATATTTGTCTCACAAATAGTGATTGAAGAAAAATGTGACCAAATCTAGGTTACCGAGTAAATTAGAATTAGACTGTAATTGTATTTTTCTGTTATCACATATCATCAATTCACAAAAGAAGATACAATTTGATCTGACTCATATCATTTGACCACCATTGGCTCCTTCGCAAACAATGTACAATTTGACGACCCAAAAATGGCCAACAAATTTGTCAGAGGGGAAGATTTATGGGAGCAGGGTAATAGCAAGACGACCGAATATGAGCTATCATGGTGGACATGTTTTTCCTGAGGGTTTGTTGCCCGCCTTCAAAGTTGTAAAACACTTGATGGAACCCATAAAACTTATTAGCAAGTCCATGTCAATACATTGAGGAAACTCACAGGTCTTCATGTAATTTACCATCCAATCCCGTTACCATGGCAGCGATGCGATTGCAGAGGAAAAGTAAATTTGGAATGTCGCCATGATGCATTGAATTCTATCAAATTTTCATATCTGTCCACATAAATTGGCGTGATAATCTAAAATCAGTAGAGTGGACGTAAATGCCTCTGTGGGCCCCACTGAACTGTTAGTATGAAAAAAATATGTGCAGAAAAAAAAGGATCTTTTTTTTATCACATGAACATTCATACCATCAGGCGTGGTTATTGGAGAGTACATTCCTCGATTACCTGATTTTATGGTTCAATAAATCGTGATCATGTTTAAAATGTCCAATAACTGTCAATAATTCTAAATGCTAGAAACGTTTATGACATAATTTCTGTCCCTAATTAGCTCAACATTTTGGTTGGGGCCCTGGACTAAATGTTTACTAGCACGTGGGATGCCTCCTACACTATATAGCAAATGTTATAGCAGGAGAATTATAAAAAAAATCAAAGTAGAAGGCAATTAATCGAAATTTAATTCGATTGCAATAAAAATTTACGTGCGTCTTACAGTAACAATAATTAAATTATTACAACACGTAAATATAATGTCATTTGACTGCTAATAAAAATGACTGGTATAGGATAAAGCAAAATGAATTTGAATCGTTCACCACAAATGACAAGTATTTGCAGAAAGAAAGTGAATAGGTGACCAAAAATGCTCCATGTTCGTTTTTGATCGGTCATTTGGATATTCTGCTAGGACCGAAAGCTGAACAATTGTACAAAAAACAACAATAACGTGGAAACATGATTATTATGCAGATATGAACTCAATAATAACATTTTCCTGCATAATTATGCACACATGATTTGCATTTTAAATTCGCCAAGCTGCAAGCCGTTTTCATTGGGCATGTTGACGAACTCCGACATCACGGGCTAAAATATTTTTAGAGCCCGTATCAAAATCGATTCATCTGCCTTTTTAATTTTACAATCTGCAGGAAATATTATTTAGAGGATGATCCGTGTTTTCCCTCACAAATTAGGATGATTTTTTAACTTGTTGGATGCATCCTAGAGATGCAAGGACAGCCGCTCCTAAATCAAAGAAAGGCTAGAATTAAAAGACATGAAAGCAAAGAATCGCATGAAAAATAATTTATTCGCATTGCTCAAAGTAACTAATTTATTCTGTTATCTACCCGTTGGGAATTATTAATCGTTGTATGCTCAGAAAGAGAAAATTAACGAAAGTCTTCTTCTTCTTCTTCTTCTTGTCATTGCTTTTAAGGAGTCCCAACCATTCACTTTTGTAATATTTGTTTTGAATAGTATGTCTATTTATTCATCATGATTATTCTCTGTTTTGTAAACTATGTTTGTTACCTATGTTTTTTTTTAATAATTGGTTGAAATAAAACATCTGCATCTCAGTCTATCATTACATCATGTTTATGCATGATAACATCTCTGTAGTCAAGTGATATTTTACCAGCGAATGAAATGATACCGTTGCAAAGACAGAAAAAACATTATATTCCGAAAAGAGTCCACGATCGAACTTTCTATATTGTATACAATAAATAGAAAGGAGTAACAAGCAAAAAATAGGGTATGACTCAAACTAACGAAGGAGAAGAGGATAAAATGCGATATTGCCTATGTTATTCTTTTGGAGGAGAATGTTAACAAGTTTACTTGAAAGTCGAGAAATCATTATTCTGATTATAGATCCTATAAATAAGACGCCGAAGATTACCATTATCCTAAGGCCGAAGGCGATCCCAACTGCTTTCAGGGTACTCGCCTCCTTTGATTTTATTACTTTATCAGATTATTTGGCATTGATTATGTTTGTGAAAAAGGTATACGGTAAATGTTCAATTCAATTAATTCAATGAAGACAAAGTTTTCTTTGGTACAATAACCACGCACGAAATCTAGAAAGACAGATCATGATGATGATGATGGTGGTGGTGGTGATGGAGAATCTTAGAACATTGACGTAAAAATTGAGACGGATGGACGCCAAAGCGGTAGAAAGAAAAGTAGCAATGATCACAATTTTCTAGTAGTATTCACACTAACCTTTCCTTTTAAAGAGTTGAAACAGAAGTACAAGTATCTCATCTATTACATTTGAAGATACTCAAGAGAAAACTTGAAGAAAATGGTTCATAAACCCACTGAAGTGGGCGGTGAGACGAGGCTCATAAAACTACTCAGTACTTTTCTCCGTTAGACAACTACATCATCATTTTGTTTAGAAGGTGACACCAAATGAATGATTATACTTCCGGGCTTACCCTTTGCCTGCCTCTCCACCAGAATTTCCTCTCTTTTTCCACGAAGAATTAAAAAGTTGTAGTTCACTGGGCTTGTGTTACAAAGTTTCCCGATCAATTTCGTCAAAATTTCAAATTTTTAAAAGACGTAAAATTTGAAAGAAAATTGAAGTTTGGCAGTAAAAATTTAAATAGTTTATTAGTTATTGTTTTAGAATTGGCATGAGACTGATCGATGTTAAAATCATTTCTATCAAATAAAGAAGAAGTGTGAAATTAGAAATCACAAGTATTTTTGGTTCGAATCCCGCACATTATTTATTATTATTATTTTTTTATTTACAATTTAACGTATTTTTGGTAAGTGGAAAATCTAATGATAGATTTGAAGAACATTGATCATTAGATAAACCTAAATGGATTTAAAAAAAATAGCCAAAGGTATATAAAATTAAACTGAATTTAATGCTAAATAGATAAAAACGAACATGGGAGTATGGTGGGATTCTGTAAATTGGCATCATTTTTTGCATATTTCTTGAATCTATTCATTGCTATATATCTTCATAATAATTGGTTGGTTGGTTTGTTTTATATTCTTAGTAAAGAATGGCAAATGCAAACATGTAATCAAAAATACAAATCTAATGAGGAATGCATGTATTTGAATAATATTTAAAGGGGAATTACACCCAGACAATAATGTACTGTCAGTAAATGAAGAAAAATCAGATGAACAAACTGTGAAATTTTGAGCAAAATTGGATAATCCGTTCAAAAGTTATGAATTTTCAAAGTTATCATTTCCACCTGTGCTGGGCATCCTTGAATTGGCATGCGTATATTAGCATAATTTGTGATATCATACATGGAGAACTCCTCATTCACTTTGTATATACATTTATTGAAAATGGATCAATATCATATTTCAAATGAGGAATCAACCCCGTTCTTTCTAGAATGCTTGCAGAATTGATATGGCTATAATATATTTAATCGAAGAAACAAAATTTTGTCTACTTTTCTGGAAAAAGAGGGAAATGTGAAATTTTGTGTACAAAGCGAATAGAGAGTTCTCCATGTTGGTAGCCATTTTGTGCCTGTACGTTTGCCAATTTAAGGAGCCCATGAGGGGTGTAAATCAAAACTTTGAAAATTAATAACTTTTGAATGGATTAGTATCCGATTTTGCTCAAATTTTCACAGTTTGTTAATCTTATTTTTCGTCATTTAATGAAAGCAATGTAATGTCTGAGTGTAGTTCCCCTTTAATAATCGACGGCTGGGAGATCTATTCAGAGCAGGTACAGGGGAGCGGGGGCTGGAGGCTGCAGGACTGTCACCTCCGTACTTGTTTTAAAGCCCAAGTATAGTTTTGGTAAAAGCGAATATTTTTATCGCCAAATTTTGTCTTCAAATCTACTTAAAAAGAAACATGATATCATGAACATGTTGTACAAAAGATTGTACGAAAAATTAACAAGTTTTGGAAAAGTTATAACCTAAAGTGTGGAAAATATTTTAGCGTCGTAGCCCCCGACGCGAATTCAATATTTTCTTTCTTGATAAAGGACAGCTTCTCATGAACAGAATTGGATAAAAATTTCAGAATTTATTCTTTATGTATTCCTTTTTAGCATGCTTTAATAAAATCTTGGAAATAATTTTCTATATGCCCGATAAGAAGCAAAATATTGTTATAACCAAGAGAGGGCGCTAAATACGATTTAACGGTCAAATTCAAATTTTCAAAAGAATTCGCTCGTAGAAAAATATGCTATGATCTTGAAATGTGTATAGAAACTATATGTCATGGTATATATCCCCAAAATTCACATTTCTTTAATCTTTACCAAAACTATACATGGGCTTTAATTAATACATGCGAGCCTATATGGGAGTTGGTAAAAATTCTATAGAGAGCCCCTTCCTCTGACACTTTTCAAGACTTTCCGCGGTACCTGAGAGATACAAAATAGCTCTGCTAAAAATATAAACAATTATATGTAAATGTATAAATGTATAAATAAATTGAGCGAATACAAATTAAAGACGCGTGAAAGCTCATTAATAATCATGCAACTAAATTAGTCGTGATTACGAATTCATTTTCATTGGAAATTATATTTATGATTATTCATATCTATTTGCTTTACTTTAGTATAGGAGCTCCCTATGTAATGTACATAAACATCGTTTTTATGTGTACTGAAAGACAGGTAACAAGATTCAGTCTACGATATACGATATTGGAAATTGTCACAAACTGAGAAAATGTTCTAAGAAAACATGGAAATTTACAAAAAAATGTAAAAATTACTTGCGCCTTTGTTAATGATATTGATATTCAAAACACAAAGAATTATGTTCTTAATTGTAAATTTATTTATCATAAAATGGTGTCTTTATCATTTAATCTGGATGCAATGGAATCATCTACATTTAAAACCCATAATAAGCATTCATTTTGATCATTTGGATAGAATTCGCTTATGCCATCTTTCGCTTCGTTTCTTTATCTCACGCTTTTCAAAATTTTTAATGGGTTTTTCCATTTCCATTGATAATTTTATCACAAAAATAGTATTTATGTTTTGATTATATTTTGTATTTCTTTTGTACATTTCCTTGATTTGTTGAAAAATACAAATGTATTACTTTGTATTGTTTGGTATATCTCATTCATATGAAGATGAAAAATACATTTTGAATTAAATTTGAATTGAATTGAATGACAGAGTCATAGTCATAATCCTTCAGATATTAATTTTCAGGACGTTATACTTATATTTGATAATTTCAATATTGTATTATATTTAATTATATTACTGGAAATGAAATGAACTAGTCAGATAATACCTTATACGGATAGTGGTTAGTTTGGTTCAGAAATACATTGTCCGGAACTTTGATTTCAGACTGATCTTTCTTTGAGAGGCTATGTGCCCGTTTATGGGAATGTGAAGACAATGAAAACTTTGGCGTTTGCCATATTCTGCTTGTTAAAGATAATTAATTAAAAATCGTCCGAAACAAAGCTTTCAAGACAAGGTATAAGTCTTCTAGAATGATCAGAAAAAGCATGCTATAAAAGCGACGAGGGATACATAATCAATAACTAAATTCATTCTGTTTTTTATGTTTTTCTTAAACGACATACTTCTCTGCATCATTTATCACACCCCGTAGTTTCATTCGCCCATGCACTTTCATATTCATAATTTCTATGTGTGATAAGAACCATCATGTCCTAGATGAGCAAAAGTAATTAATTACTATTTACTTTCATTCTTTCAGAAAAGTGATTTGATTATGAAAAAAATAGTGACAAGGTATGTTGTGAAAGATATCTTCTGCTTAAATATATAGTGGTGCAAAATGATTGTGAAAAATTGAATTTGATTATTTTCTAAAAACGGAGGATTCAACAGATGCGTATAATGTGTATAATAAATTTTGTGCAGGTTTGTTGTGAAAACACTAGAATAATGTGTTCACCAGCTTGCAATGTTCAATAAATATTTGATATACACGTCCATTGATGGACTGAATCAAATTTTATTCAGACCACTGAATTATCTTCAGATTGTTTTTTCAATCGAAGTGTTCAATATAATCGTGTAACGCTTAAGAACAACATAAATGGAAAAGGAGGGAGGGAGGGCTAATGAAGAGGAAAAAGAGAAAGATAGTGTATCTGTGATGTGTGTGTTGTGCCCCTCCCCTATCTTGAAATCATTCCGCCCCTCCCGTGTGTGATCAAAAAGTTGAATTTTGGTACATAATCTTACTTTGAGGTAGAAAGTATGGCATTTTACTAATGTATTTCTCAATATTCATGAATTAAAAGCCGCGAATTACCTTCAGAATGAAGTGGTCATCTCGACGCAAATCAAAATGACCAGTGATTTCCCGTGAAATGTGTGACACATGATATTTTATACACATCACTCACGCAAAATAACTGCCGATTGAATATGGTTTATGATTATATTTGATTTGATTTTGATTTTGATTTGATTTATTTATTTCCATTTTGAAAACAAGCAATATGTAACAACAAATAAGTGTGAACAATTTCGAGTATAAACATAAATTGAACAAAATTACAAAATAAAATCTAATACAAATATAGACATAATAATTGTTTACATGTCAAATTAAGAGTTAATTTAAACGACTAAGCATTTATGATTTCGAAATGGAGGGATGTGCAAGAAAAAGCAAAGCTTGTAACGCACACCCCCAGATTATAGTTGCACAAAGGAAAAACAACGAGGGTCGTTATATGAAATACATTGTACAAACAAAACATGTAAAATAATTAATAATAAAAGTAACAAATAAAAAAAAATGGTGGAGGAGGGAGATGCAAACGGAGAGATGCAAGATTCTATGCAACTAACAAAACGGTATGAATAGGAATATAAGGAAGGGGCAGAGATAGAGAGAAGGATATAGAAAAGTGGCTATTGATAGCATTTGATAATATCTACCTAAAAATAGGATTATGTACCAAAATGTCAAAAAAAATGTTTAAAGAATGGGGGAAAGCACAAAAAATTGAGAAATGGAAGGGTGCGAGCCCTCCCCGTAAAAATTGTGTCCTCCACAATTCAAGTATTCGATCCTAACTGTTCGTTAGACTGTTTACTTGCTATTTTTGTGCTCCATCTGCTCTGGATAGATTTTTATTCCAAAACAAATCATCCTTTTAAGTCGTTCAAGTGTTAGCTTTTTCTCAATATTTCAAAATTATTTTTGAAAAAAGTATATGTATTTCGCCTGGTAAATTTCAACCCGCACAAAACAATATCCCAAAATAAATAAGTTTGAATCAAACTATAATACCTTCTAATGTTAAGGTGAACAAAATCACGGTTTCAATACGTTATCAAACGGATAAAAGATGCCCAATAAATATCATTTATCATTTTTACAGAAATCCTGCATATAGTCAGGTTATACATACAAAATATTTCGAAAAACATTGTAATTTTCTATATACTTCTTATGATTTATGGATTAATCGAGTAAATATCTGAAGGTATGTACGATATAGGAGGGTTTTTCAAATGTTCAAATCGAATTGACCAAAATCAAATTAGAATAAAAACAACATCAACTAATGAAAAAATACATAGTGAACAATATCCAAAAGCTTGTGGAAATCAAATTTTGTGCATTTTTGCATGACGTATCTTGTATCTTGTATTGAGTATTAAGTATCTAGTAACATATTTTTGCGGTATTGATGTTTTGGAAGAGAAAGAGAAAGGGATTTCTTTTAGTTTGCCTTGACAAGTATTAATAATTTTGTTTAACATGGAAACAAAAGGACAGAATTCGTCCCTGTAATGAAATTTTGTTTAAATTGTTCTAATTGTTATATCTACTGGGTTGTCAGTTTATTCAGCGCGTTTAATTCTCCTTACAATTTGAAAATATTAGTTGCTTAAAACACAAAGTTCTTTGAAAGATACGGTGAATGATTCGCCCGTGGTGGATGGATCATGGCTCAGTATATGATTTGAAGTGAAGGAAACAAACAAACAAACAACATAGAACAAATAAACGACCTAACAAAATGATTGTCTTCGTTTTACAATTTTCGTGCGATATCTTTTTTTTTTAACTTATGCTTTCAGCGATCCTGGTGATATTCGATCTTCAATATATTTTCATGTAATCATTGTTATTGTTTATTTATCTAAACAATTGGTTCACATAATATCATATACTTGATTATGTTTATCTGTTTATCTATCAACTAGATTATTTATCATATACATATTGATTATCAAATTTCATTAATTGAATTGCTCCATATAAACTCTAATAATATTCTATTATTTTTGCTCGGAGTTTATTCTTTATTCTTTATTTTCAAGCTAAATTCCCGAGGTCAGAGAGCGGATAAAAAGAAAAGAAAATGACCGGTCTCTATTCATATAGACTGAATGGCAAACAAATATATAGGTTACATTACATTATCAGAACACCTTGTTATTCTCAACTCACACGAGATAACGTGGCTTGTTTCATCGGGACCTTGTTTGACGGGTCGGCCGCATCACACGGACCGCTTGTCTGATAAGAGTCCGTAGAAACTCCCGCTTTGGCGGTCACTACGTCCATCTATCTTGCAAACCAAGGTGAATAAATAAAGTCCTCCCGTCAACTTCCACGATGAGTTCATCAAATATCAAGGGAGGTCCGTCTTCTTGGGCTTCATGTTTTGTTCTTATTCTCCTTCCTATTTATCTGCTTCCTTCTTCTTATGCTTCCTCTCTGCACCACCTTCATCGTCTTCTCCCCTGTCTTTCCCCCACCGCCACGGCTTCATCATCCTCATCCTCACCGTCAGTCTTATTCTCCTCCTCCTCCTCTTCCTCCCTTTTCTACCAAATGGTCAAGTTTATCTTTTTATATTTATTTATCTTTTTTACCTTACTATATATCATCTCATGATAATATAAAGTATAATCATCATACTCATTATTATGTTGCAATGTGCTGTCAAAGTATATGATCTTATATAATTATGTTGCAGTTTGTTTGTAAATAAGGTATCAGTTTGAAAAGTTAAGTATTCTTCTTCATCTTCTTCTTCTTGTATTCTTGTTTTGGTCTCAGTTACTTTTCATGATGTTCATTATTAACTTTGTAATTTATTTGTAACTAAGTTGTTTGGCTTTGTTTGTAAATAAAGCTTTATTTGAAAAGTCAAAGTCTTCTTCTTCTTCTTCTTCTTCTTCTTCTTCTTCTTCTTCTTTTCTTCTTCTTCTCCTCCTTATTCTCCTCCTTTTCCCCACTATCACATTTCTTATTTTCTTCTGCTTCATCTTCTTCCATTTCTTCTTTTTCTCCTGCATCTTCTCCGTTATTCTTCTTTTGCTCATTTTCTTCCTCCTCCAGTCCTCCCCTCCTCCTGCTTATTTTCTTTTTTCTTATCTTTTCTTTTTATAAGGGGAGTTGACTTGCCGGAAATCAAATGATTTACAACTTGACTGTGCGATTAGACAACTATCATGATTTTATAGCATGGTTAGATTAGAATAGGCTGTTAATTTGCGATTTATAATGAATTACAGTCTTGTTTTTGCATAATAGTTACTTATTGGAGACATTGGTTTAGATGTTTTAATTGAGTTCTTCGAGAACTATAATCAGTTCAGTTTAATATTGTAGGCTTGTGGTCTGACTTTATGACACCTTCGACCATCCTTGCTGTTGATACTTAATCAGATATAATTGTAAGATGTAGGTGTCATGATACCAAAACGGTAAGACAAATTAAATCATCAATCAACGACTCTATGATAATTCTTGAAGACTCAAGACTCTATACATAAAATATTATTTCAAATTAATTGAAGATAATATCACATTCATAACTCTGCTTCTCATAGAAATTTGGAATAATCTCTCTATTCATTCTGAAACTGCTATGATAAAGAACTTACTTTCAATCGGTATCTGTTTTATCGCAAAAGATGAATTAGATTGATATATCTAAATATACCCGGCAAATGATATCGATTCACTTTCATCATCTTTAGTGTAGAGTAAAGGTATCCAGACGTTTTCAAAAGTGCCATCAACACTTTATATATGTTTTGAATAATGAACAGTGACTATAACTGATAATTAATTCAAATTGAAGCCACTCTGATCATATTGATCTCATAACAAACATCTTCCCCCTCTTATCATTTCTTAATTTGTTATTTTCTTCGAATTCATTTCTGTTTTCGCCGATTTCTCCGTCTTCAAGCTCTTTTCCATCTTCATATTCTACTTCTACTTCTTCTTCCTCCTTTTCTTTCTTTTTTACCCCTTCCATAGACGACTTTTCTCCATTCCTTCTTGGGTTGCTAAACCATTGAATTATATTGTATATTTATTTTGCTGGTATATTATTGAGGATTGCTGTTTATCACATCAAATTCCATTCGATACCTCAATTACCTTATAAAAATTTTGTTGCTGAAATTTGTTTCCAAAATGATATTAGATGCCCAAATGATTGACGTGACAAAAAAATGTTTAAAAAAAATGTTTCATACTGCTTCATTCATAATTTACAGAGAAAAGGTGCAACGTTAGGTTTGTATTTTACAATTTTGCAATCTTGCTTTGATAATGATTATAAACTACACTTTCAATTACAAAGACTTAAATCTAAGTTTGATCGATTGGTCCCTACCTACACTCTCTGAAAGTTTTATACTTAATGGAATCTTAATTTGTAATTCGAATTACAATAATGAAGACAATGATAAAAATGACTTATACTATATGAATTTTAAAGGAAGATTCATTCCATATGGACAGATGGAAAGCTGCTAAAATGATTTGAGAAAGATATCGATATATAACGAAATTAAATTCAAATCCTTGTAATTTAGAATGTAGAACGAACTTTCCGACATTAATTGTAGTTTTCAAACGCATACACGTCAGCTGGTCAGGGAAAGTATACCCAAGGGACAATTGCACAAACTAGTCTTAGCTATTCTCTTCTTGTAAAACGTCTTAACAAGAAGAGGATAGCTCACAACCTTTCTGGCAACCGGCCCTATATATGTTTTAGGCTACCAAATATGAATATCTTGAAGAAAATAACACCCCAATTCTGTATAATAATTTAGATACAGTTTTTTTTTCATCTAAATTCATTGCCAATATTTTCATTGCTATGTTGTATCATGCCATGCCTCTAAAATCTTGAGGAAAGAGTTGAAGAGAAGATCTGCTCAATTTTATATAACAGCAATGAATGTCATTCGTGAAATCATACTGAAAATGCAGGTCTTTTAATGTATGATAATAATGATAATGATATATTTTTTAAATTAGAAATTCAAGCGATGATGAGCTATCGATTTTAAAATGAAATTAGATTCGTTTCGCTTATGAATAATAATATTCTGCAAGGATAGAAAGCTATAAGGCTCTTCTAACTTCATTTTACTTCCCCCTCTAAAATATGGAGTATTTTTTACCACAAACATGGAGACTTTCATATTTAGGCCATATTTTCAATTTTACTTTTTTGAGCCCTAAACGTTTTGAAGCCTAATATTTTCCCAGCTTAGTATGTGTACACCATCAACCATTTTATGAAGCATTTAGGATCCGGCAGTTGAGAAACAATTCCTTTTAGCAACTTTTGCAAAACTACGATAAACTTTATGAACATGATGAAAGCAAAACTTTTTAAGGTTTCACTCTCTGACGTCAAATACATGAATCCTTGTCGTCCATTACT